>JBAIZL010000003.1:155020928-155198428 GCA_036971475.1 Prosapia bicincta
TGAGATATAATTTTACAGAACATTATGCTATTACTTAAAGAAACCTGTGAAAAATAAAATTTATATATTGAAAAGTATTCAAAATAAATTACCTAATATTTTATTGAATAAAACTTATACTCTGCTAATGAATAATTCAAAAAATATAATTGATACTCACTATTAGGTCAGTACTTAATTAGTATCTTTATTAAAAACATCATTTTCAATTATTGCATTTATAAATTTTTAATATTTTCTATTTAATTTAATTTTTTTAAAATTATATTTGTTATAGAAGTTTATTCTGTTTAGATCATGACCCACATTGTAATAGTATTTAGACTTGATCATTGATACCTTTACGAGGTCTCAAAAATCTATAGGTCCCTGAGGGTTTTCCCCCTAGTTTAGAAACAATAGAAGTATAGATACAGAAAGAAATGGAAGCTGGCCTACGGAACTACACAAGAGTTCGGTGGTTGCGAGGGATAACATTTGCATTATTAATGTTTAATCCTGAAGAAATAAAAGCTACTTAGCGAACAATTGAAGGATTCTTTCCTTATCTTCATTGAAGTATTTATAACTAAGTAAAATACTTATTAAACGTACTAAATAATATTTGATCTGGTTAGTGAGTTATATTTAATAATTTTACACAAAATATCAACTAGCACTTTTCTAATGAGGCTACTACTTGAGACATCACCGTCAGTAAGACAACTGCAGCTCTGTAGTATAATATACTTGTGATGATGGCATACGTTATTTAAACGTACTAAATAATATTTGACCTGGTTAGTGAGTTAGATTTAATAATTTTACACAAAATATCAACTAGGATTTTACTAATGAGGCTACTACTTAAGACATCACCGTCAGTAAGACAACTACAGCTCTGTAGTATAATATACTTCTGATGATGGCATACGTTATTTAAACGTACTAAATAATATTTGATCTGGTTAGTGAGTTAGATTTAATAATTTTACACAAAACATCAACTATCACTTTTCTAATGAGGCTACTACTTAAGACAACACCGTCAGTAAGTCAACTGCAGCTCTGTAGTATAATATAATTCTGATGATGGCATACGTTATTTAAACGCGTCCTAGAATAGGGTTTTAAAATTTTTAAATTTATTTTTAGTTATTTATCAATTACTTAATGATGTAAGAACTATTGATTGTAAACGGATAAAACGTATTTGATAATATTCTTTAGCTATATTATACTAAAGCATATTTATGAACAGTTACTTTATACATGAATATACAAATATAACAGAGGTAAATTATACTAGTATACTTTTTTAATAAAATTGAATTTTCTCAATTACCAAAAGTGCAAATACTCTCATATTTTAAATGTTGAGATTTATCTATTAAAATAAATCTATTTTATCTAAAAAGGTGAGTATTTAATTATGTAAAGGTTAAGACGAATAAACGTTTTCGAATATAATTCGAATGAAAATGGTTAACCAATGTATTTCATCTGCATCATAAGTTAGTACACTATCTATAAAAAGTTTTATATATTAACAGTTTTAAATATTGTAGATATATTAAAAAAACAGCGCCAATAAATAATCAAGAAATCGTTTACCCTTTGCAAACACAAAAAGGTTGCTTTAGGAACTAAGAGTTTCGTTAAATTTACTTCATCAAACATTCTGTTTTTAAAAATTGGTATTTCATTACATTTTTATTTGTTTGATGTAAGATCAAATATGCGTAGTGCTTTCTTCTCATAAAAGAAAATGTTTGATGAAAAGTTGAATGTAAATGTTCCTTTATTTGTTTACTCTAGAAGAGTAAAGATCTAAACTTTCAAAAGATTTAAAATAATTTTAACACGCTTAATACTGTACAATCTTTGATTCCAGATTTACCAAAATCGTTTTACAAGCATGGATTACAAAGTTGTTTTTTTATAATATTTAAATTTTCTAGAAACATTGTAAGCAAAGTGGTTTCGAAGTATATTCTCTAGTGATCCTGGGTTAAGCCATAAGAAGAGCTCTAATATTCTCATATTCAGACATTTATACTAGCTCAGATATCAAAGAGACGGGTCATGCTTCTGGCCCTCTGTAATTCCTTGTGAAGGATGTTCAGTTATATATATATATAGTTTAAGGGTTTTGGGTATAACTTTGAGTAATGGGTTTGGAATGGTTCCGTCAGTGGATAGAATTGAGTAGAAAACTAACAGCTTCTAGTAATAAGGGCTGAGTTTTTATAAAGTCTTTTTACTAAAGTACATTCCTAACCTTGCTACTCATCTCGAAGGAAATTCTGCTCTGTGGGAGGAAATATTGTGGAATTAGTTTTATAATAGGGTTATTCATACCATATGTTTTATTTTGCCTTATTCAAATGGAAAGAGAAGATTAGAAGCGTAATATTTCGATGATTACCAAGAGTATTTTTATTTCTCTGATTTGGGTGATTGGCATATATTATCTGCCTCTAGAACAATATTTTCAATTATAAGATGGTTACTTTTATATCATAAGATATATTTGTTAACGCTGATTCATAAGACGAAATATCTTTTCTTTTAAATATAGGATGAGTAACATATTGAACACAGGTGTCAAAATTAAGTACAAGAGGTAAATTAAGCATTATTCTCTAGAAAATACTCATTATGTTACTGATATACTTTGAGTCGTAATAATTTAAAAGTTATATTTTTTTCCTTATTTAGTCGTGGTCTTGTCGGACTAGTTATAATTATTTAAGTAAATTATTACTATAAACAATCTTTTCATAATTTTTATCTAATTACTTATTTAAACGGATTTGCGCTCATATTCACTTATATTTATTTTACGTTTGACATACGAAAATTATCTTTAAAATACTGAAACTAAGCGAGAATTTTAATACATTTTCAGTGTAAATCGTCACTAAAAACGTGTGGAACTAAAGTTATTTCCAAAACGCCAAACAGATATAAAACTCCCAAATTATTCGCAATAACGTATCAAGCCCAGGGTATGTTGCTACAAACAAAAATGTTAGACCTTTATATCAAAGTTATGCCAACGTGATACCATTGTAACAAAAATTCCCTTAAAGACTAACAAACAATTAAACAAAGTCAACACAACCATAAATTACAACGGCAGCTCTTATTCCGTAAAGGTTGCGCCTGCTATTAATTACTTTCCCCTTCGCTGAACGTCAATAGTGGCAATGTCCTGTGGTTACGGCTTCGTCAGTGATGCTGATATACCCAGAATAAAACTATATTAATATATATAGAACTTATAAGAACTAATAATAGAATAATAAATATAATTAACAATATAAATAGTAGGCCTATACATAAGAAAAATTGAGTTTATAAATTATAATGTTAATTTTGTAATACAGTTTATATAGGACAAACAAAGAAAAAATTGACAGAAAGGTATAAAGAACCTTTTATTGCTTTTTTAAACCAAATATTTATAAGTCTAATTTCGCTAACCATTGTATTAATAATAATCATATGTTTCCTAATATAAATAATATGAAAATTAAAAAAGAAATAAATAAAGGGTTAAAAATTAACGTATGTGAAGCTTTTGAAATTCATAAGCATAATATTGATAACAAATTGATAGATGAACAAATTCAAATACGTTCTAAATTCCATACTATATTCAATGTATATAGTGTTGCG
Source organism: Prosapia bicincta (assembly GCA_036971475.1). Taxonomy (NCBI): domain Eukaryota; kingdom Metazoa; phylum Arthropoda; class Insecta; order Hemiptera; family Cercopidae; genus Prosapia; species Prosapia bicincta. Next base: position 155,024,592 of record JBAIZL010000003.1, read on the forward strand.
GCAGCAATGGAATAGGTTTGGCAATATTGTAATAGATTTGGCAATTGTGTAATGCTTTATCTAGCAACTTCATATTTGTTAGACAGTTTTTTGTCATTCTTAGTAATTCCGGAGGATGTTGGTAATGTCAACCAGCGAAAAGCTTTGAGTGTATTATTCAATAAATTAATTCCTGTAATTAGTGTATATTATTTAATCTTGAATATATATATATATATATATATATATATATATATATAACTAAGTCAAAATACAAATACAAGAATTATAATTGAATTTACAATTCAAATCTTTTCGCTGGCTAACAGTACCAACATCATCAGGAATATTAAACAATTAAAGTTAACATATTTGCAAATTAGATCAAATAAATAACTATGCCAAATCAATTACAATGTTGTTAAACTTTTATTTTGCTGCCCTAATATTACAAATACTGAATATAGTATTAAATTTAGATTTTACTTGTATTTGTTCATTTATCAACTCATTATTAGTATTATACTTATGTATTTCTAAAGCTTCATAAATATTTATTCTTAGGCCTTTGTTGTACTTTCAAAGATTGATAGTATCTCCGAAATCTATTATCACTTACCAAGTAGTAGACTGTCTAGTAGACTGTCAATCTTTGAAATTTAAATCGCATAAATACCAACTAAGATTCTTGTTTAAGTACATACAGTGAAAGTGATAAGTGAAAACAGTTTTGAAAAGTTAAAACAAATATACAAAATATATATAATTATATATATATATATATATATATATATATATATATATATATTTGTGTTTGTAATATATTATAAAATGGTATATTTTGTTTTTAAAATGCAGTTTCTTTTATATATAAATTTTGATTGCGTTACTAGACCAAGAAAACCGAGCTCGGGTTGGTATCGACCTTTTCCCAACTCACAATACATTTATTTCGGGTTACATGTTACTATACCTATACAATGCTATAATTTTCAATACCCACTATATTTTTCTATATTTTCACTATCACGGATTATTATTTTCTTCTCATAGAATTATTATTTCATAGACTCTTTTCAGCAAGGGAAAAGAGGAGGTCCTTGAACGAGCGTGATATACTTCATGTCCTTGACCCAGCATAATGGCATAATATTTCCTCTTTATACTCTATGAAGTTACTATACCCTGCCTAGATCATTGGTACCTTCATAATCCTTTACTTGGCCATTATAATGTACTGGTTAGATTATACTCAGGTATATAACTAAATGTAGGGTAATTTTATTGTACTTAAATATAAGAATAATTTAATGCAATATATTTTTTAAAAAAATTGTATTTCCAATAATATCTGTTAAAACTTTATAACATATTGCTTGCAAATGAAACGAATATTTACTACAAAATGTTTCTTTATACAAACATTTTTTATACAGATTTTCGTCGGCTAATGTAAAGAGGTAATCACCATGTTAACATCTTCTTTTACGCCTTGGAGCCAGCTGTATTAATCGATAAGGAATATAAAACCGGTAATTGCGTTGAAAAACTTTCAAAATATATTAAATGACAAAATAATACACAAAGCAACAAAGCCTTATCGTGTGAGGGAACACACGCGACCTACATAACCGGTGACCGTGTGCCTGACATGTGCAAACCTGCAGAGATAACGCATTATCTTAAAACCGCAATGACCGTCGGCGACCGCTATAGCAGGCCTATAACCCGCACAGCTGTGTCGTTGTGATTCAAGGCGATTGTATTTGTGTTGACTACCGTATTGATTTATTATGTAGGTTGTTATAGTTTACGTAAACAAATAGCTTTATGGATATATTCTATAGTTGTAAATGCGTATAGATATAAAGGTCTATGGAGAAACACTAATAACGAGGCCTATCACATAACATGTAGAGTGATGCTATAAAACGAACCTAACTATCTATTCAACAGAGTGTTTTTGCAATATAAGAGAGGTATAAACATATAATATTGTATAAAGCGCATGATATAAGGATCCGTTATGGAAAAGGGCCGGTATATGAAATAATATATACAATAAGGGTATTCAGCATGATGATTTATTAAACTAACATATAATAATAATTTACAGTGCCTAGATATAAATTGTACTCAATATTACATATATAATTTAAATGTGCCGATGATCCGAGATCTGCAATTTGGGCAGCGATTACATCTTGAGAGACAGGTTAAGCAAAAGACATGTCCGCATGGCGTGGCAACTGCGTTGCGAGGGTTCTCACAACATATATTGCATAAGCTAAACTCCGCCGGTCGTGGCATATTCTGTAGGCAAAAAAGTTAATTAGTAACAGCTGTATATGCATATACAAAATCCTGTAAGAAACAATATGATTAGTAAATAGGACCAGATATCCTGAAAGAAAAATCAATTGAAATAATATGAAAATCTACCCACATTATTGGTACGATGGACAGCGTAGTCTCCCGCCACCACAATATCCTCTAGGAATCTCCTCGTCATGCCCCAGACGTTATACGCAAAGGTCCGACTTGTCCTGTAGTATGCTTTTGAGGCAGCCGTCCGCAAATCCCTAATCACCACCTGGAGCTGCATTAAGGTGTTCTCCAGCGTCTGTATGCAAGTGTGGGGTGAAGGCGGGTTCCTCGGTGGATGAGAATCCATTAGAAAATCGTGTAGGCGAAACGAAAACGAATCATCCCAACTATAGCAGGGCCTATGATCCTCGTCTTCCTCGCCGGCCGCATCAAAGCCTGGCCGCCGGGAAGGTAAATCTCTTGGAGACGAGCCCCTAGGTAGTAGTAGAGGCGAATAGGATGACGAATAGGTTAGTGAGGAAACTGAAAGCGCAGTGTACGCCTATAAAAATGAAAAAAGAATCTAAATAAACCAACACTCGATATACTCCGTGATCTAGGCTTCAGATAATTTGAACAAAGGAATGACGCTACCTCGTGTCCAAAATATGCTACAATTTGAAAAAATATAATAAACGCTATTGAAAATAGACTACCACTCATTCAATATACTGATGATCTAGGCTTCACATAATTTGAAAAAAATCGACATTAACATATAATATCTCGTATCCAAAATATGTATATTAAACGCTATTGAAAATAAACTACCACTCCTCATTTAATATTGTCTCAGATCTAGGCATTACAAAAATTGAAAAATGAAGTCTGAAAATATGCTCATCTATAAATAAACACCTATTGTGTCATCTAGGCTTAACATAATTTGAAAAAAGAATAGTTACTTACAATGCGAGTGTTTATAGGTTGTTGTGACGTAGACGCCATCTCTCGTGAATGTATGACCTGCAGATTAACAGATCACAATAGTTGATCAAAGAATAGATCTCTTCCGGGGTTGATTGTAGAAAGTCTTCAAAACTATATATTTTAAATAACGGGGTTAAACAGATATCGCACCAGTTATCAGAGTCCCAGATATGGTGTAAAAATTCGAAGCCGTCCATTTCGGCTATAGAGTATGTGTAACCGGTTCTTGTGATGTCGAAACTATCTGCCTGACGGAGCACCAAGTAACTCAAACACTCTCGGCAAATATTATTAGACAGACCGGTGTAGTGAAATTTAATAAAGTTGAAAATTGTCCTCTCATCGACAAATACAGGCACCTCGTAAGTGTGGTTCATCAACATTAAAAATTCTGAAAAATTTAAATTATTGAAATCTATAGATGAAAAATCAAAATCAGAGCTATCACAAGGCTTCATCAGTACATAGTCTTTAAAAGCTTTCATCAACGTTTGCTTTACAGATACAGGTAAGTCCAAACGGTCTATATCATTTCTGTTCTGTACTCATGCGCAAACCTCAATAGCGCATAGATTAAACAATGATAGAGGCACTGTAAAATTTTAAAAAAAAGAAACATGCTGAAACGTTTTAAAGAATAATATTAATCTGTTATGACCAAATTCACAGTTTGACCGACATGTTTGATAAAAGTTAGAAATTTGCATATAATAGAGCTCAAATCTTCCACAGTCAACGCCGTAGCGTATCGCTTAGGAAGAAAGACAGGCCGTCTGTCTTTATCATCTACCTGTAAGTCTACAAGTACAGCGTTACCATACTTTGCTTCGACAAAACGTGCATTTACAATTTTATAGGCTTTGCCTATCTTTAGATCGCGTATAGGCATAGAATCTACAGAATTTAAAGAAGAAAACTTTGCCGACACTGATGATGACATTTTTACTACTTACTGGCAAACACAGATCACTCTAAACACATAAGATACTATGCAAAAACACAATATCTCCACCTGTATATAATGAATTATACATAGCTGTGGACGAGTCCATTTGAGAGGGGAGTGGACGGGTCCATGCGAGTTGGACTGATCCATAATTACGTCTGTTTATTACATCTCGGTGGGCGATGCCATTTGTAGAGGTATGGAGGGGGCGTGTGTTTATGATTTATAAATCTCATCGTGACAACCACCACTTGCTATCCAGCTTTGGTAGAAGAAACATTCTGGTGAGCTATCTTGTTGTTACTTGTTCTCGTGTGAAATCTGTAGTCTATATACTAGAGTCTTATATTAACGCAATCGCCCCTGTCAATCAGAGTGATTTGTAATCATTTTGTGAATCAGAGTTGAATAATTTGTATAACCTAATATTATAGTAGATATCATTGTTTATCTGAATATTTTTCAAAACAATTTAATCATAACATATATTTGAATATATATCTAGCAAATACATTTGTTAATACGAGTATTTTCAGACAATTTGATTTATGTTTAGCGATTAATTCAAAAAATTAAAATTGTTTCACATAGAATCAAATTGAATATATATAGCATATACCTGTGTTAATTTAAGATCTATTGTAGTGAATAGTATCTGTAAAATGGCCGTTTGTATTGTATCAACGGACCAGACATATGTAAGAAAATTCCGTTTGCACGGTACTAGAGTGACATTCAATTTCAACCCCGTGCCCGTGGCGGAAAACGAGTTGGAATGGGTCAAACGAGGACTAGAGGAAATCTTAGAGACTATGAAGAACAACGCTACAGAAGACATACAATTAGGCTTCACCATGCAGAGCCTAAATCTTCGAAACCACGCCCCGGGATAAATTGCTTTTAGAGCGGCATCTTCGATAACTGTGGACGCATTGATTAACATCTTTGGTGCCATTATCCAGAGCAACGCAGCCACCTTTAAAGCCGACGACACCTTCAGAGTGACCTGTACAAAGGTTAAAGTACCTATAGGGCGTGGGCGTGTAAGACCCAGACTGTATAATAACTTCAAAGAAGAATCGCACCAAAGAAGAGGAATTGTTACGATTAAAAATACGGACACCCTCTGTTTACCCCGTGCTCTGGTTGTAGCTATAGCGCATGCGTTAAGAGACCTCGAGTACAAGCTTGTGAGAATGAACGGCGGCGGGCTTCAAACCAACAGAGCAAAACAACTAATTACGGACACCGGGGTGCAGATAGGAAATGTCGGTGCCGGGATTCGAGAATTGCAACAGATTCAAGATTATCTCGCCGATGATAAAATCACCGTTTACAATTACGGCAGCAAAGGTCGTGATATTTACTTTGAAGGCGACGTTCAGAACCCCAGGCACAGGCTAAATTTGTTTTATCACGCCAACCACTTCAACGTTGTTACAAATTTGACAGGTGCGTTCGCTTGTAAATACTATTGCGAATTGCGCCATGTTCCATACAACGAGCGCCTGCGACATAGATGCTCAGCCCAATGCAACTCTAGCAAGAGGTCTCCGCCATGTGTGCTTGAAGACGACGGCATCCTTTGCGGCGACTGCAATAGACAATTTCAAAATAGAGCTTGTTTTAAAGCGCACATCAAAAGCGTATGCCGGGCTATAAGAAAGTGTCCAGATTGTAATAGATACATTCTAACAAAGGAAAGAAAAGCTCCTCACGTATGCGGCGAGAGCTATTGTAAAGTGTGTAAGGATTACATGCCTGCAGGTCATCTGTGCTTCATGAGAATTGATACACGTCGCCCGCTACCAAATAACTTTCTGTTTGTCTTCTTTGATCTTGACACTCGACAAGTCGAAGTTATTAACGACGCTCGTGTGCATCGCGTCAACTTGTGTGTATCCCAGCAATACTGTTGGATGTGTATGAACGGTGGCGCTTGCCTACAGTGCATGGATAGAACCCGAGTGTTCAGAGAGGACCCCATCAACGGGTTCATGACGTAACTTATGGAAGTGCGAAAGGCGTACATAAAGGTGATTGTAATCGCTCACAACGGCCAGGCCTTTGACTTTCAATTTATCCTAAAGTACGTGATAGAAGAGACTCAATTCACACCTGACCTGACGCGAGGCGCCAAGGTCATCCTGATGGAGATTGACAATACAAAGTTCATCGACTCTCTAAACTACATGCCTATGGCTCTGTCTAAACTGCCTAAAGCCTTCGATCTGCCTCCAGAAAAGAAAAAGGGATATTTTCCGCACCTCTTCAACACGCTGGCCAACGAAACGTATGTAGGCCCCATGCCGGCCAAAGAGTACTATTGCCCCGATTCTATGTTTGACAAGAATCACGAAGAGTTTTCACGATGATATGACGACCAGGTGCGCAACGAGTACGTCTTTGACTTTCAAAAGGAAATATTTGAATACTGCCTATCGGACTTGGAGATCTTGGCACAGGCGTGCCTGAAATTCAGGACCTGTTTCCTACAAGAGTGTAATGTTGATCCGTTTCTAGAGGCGGTGACCATCGCTAGCGCCTGTAACCTGGCGTTTAGAAGAAATTTTCTAAAACCAAACACCATAGCCATACTTCCGAAAGCCGGCTACCGTCTGGCCGATAAACAATCGTTTATTGCTCTGCAATGGTTGCTGTGGCTCGAAACAGAGGGCAACCGGCGAATAGGTCATGCGGGTAACGGCCGCGAGATGAAGGTCGACGGACTGTGCATGGAGACAAACACTGTGTACGAATTCCAAGGATGCTGGTTCCACGGCTGTCCCAAGTGCTTCCCCAACGAACGTGACGCTGCTCTGGAGGATGATCCGGCGGACACGCACAACGCACGCTTCGAAAGGACAAAAGCCAAGAACGCTAAAATCTCACGGGCCGACTACGAAGTCGTCGAGATGTGGGAGTGTGTATTTAGGCAGCAGAAGAAAAACGACAAGTCCTTAGATTACCTCGACAACCGCCCCGCCCTCAACGCAGCGCCTCTTAATCCCCGCGACGCTTTCTTCGGCGGCAGGACGGGAAATATAAAGACCTACTGTCCTTCTAAAGAGGACGAAACCATCCAGTACGCCGACGTGTGTTCGCTCTACCCATGGGTATGCAAGTACGGAAAATACCCGATTGGACACCCAAAGTTGGCCGTTGGTAACGACGAAAGCAGTAAATTGGGGATGAGCGCCGAAGGGTTGCTCAAGAGCACAATTCTGCCGCCTACAGCGCTCTACCACCCCGTATTGCCGCTAAAGATGAATAAGAAGTTGATGTTTGTACTATGTCGGACATGCGGCGCTCTGAATCCTGACGAATGCGACCATACGGTGGGCGAGCGCGTTCTGGCAGGCACATGGACCATGGACGAGATACGCAAGGCGGTAGAGAAGGGCTATGTCGTTGTGGAAATGCACGAGATGTGGCAGTACGAGATGGCTTCAGGGAACGAAGGGCTGTTTAACGAGTTTATTAATAAATTTCTAAAGATGAAACAGGAGGCGTCAGGCTACCCCGGCTGGTGCCGGACCGAAGAGGACAGGTCCCAGTACGTAGAAGATTATTTCATCAACGAGGGTGTCCGTTTTGACCAGTCAAAGATCGCTAAAAACGAAGGATCCCGCTCGTTGGCCAAATTGATGTTGAACTCGTTTTGGGGAAGATTCAAATAGAGGGAGAAAAATCGAAAACGTCGATTATCAGGCAGCCTCAGGAGTTGTTTAAAATGCTGCAAAGCCCCTCCATTGACGTGAATCACATTCAGGAAGTAAACGAAGACGTTTTGGTAGTAATTTGGCAGTTTTCAGATGACGTTTGCGAGATACTACCCACTGTCAACGTTGTGCTGGCCGTCTACACCACCGCCCACGCCCGGCTAAAGTTGTACGAATATATGGACGCTCTAGGCCTTCAACTTATCTACAAGGATACCGACAACGTAGTATACCTTCATAGGGAGGGTTTGCCAAGAGTAGTGACTGGAGATTATTTAGGCCAGATGACTGACCAGCTCTTGGAATACGGCCAGGGGTCTTATATCACCGAATTCGTCTCTGGAGGTCCTAAAGACTACGCCTACAAAGTCTGGTCTACAAATAAAAACAAACACGTGACCGTGTGCAAAGTCAAATGGTTGACCCTGAATCTCAGTACTTCAGCCTCGGTAAATTTTGAGTAGATGAAGCGGATGGTTTTGGAAGGTAGTGATCCTATAGTAGCCTCTAGTGATAGGATTCGTCGCACAAAAGATCGTGACGTCATCACGATGTCTGAAAGTAAAATATTCAGGTTAACAGGTGCAAAGAGGAAATTGGACGACGATGGGTACGACACACTGCCTTACGGTTACAAACGTCCTCGCATGAGCGAATAAAATCAATAGCTATGTACTGTATTGTAATTCAACTTAACAAACGCTTGATTAATAAGTAATTATTCTGTACATTGATTACTGTCTTATGATTAGGTAAACATAATGATTAGCTATGTATTCTGTAAATATATACAACTTAACAAATGCTAGATTAATAAGTATTAAATCTGTACAATGATTACTGTCTTATGGTTAGGTAAACATTATGATTAGCTATGTATTGTATAAATATTCAGCTTAACAAGCGCTAGATTATATAAAAGTTATACTTATGCACAATGATTACTGTCTTATGGTTAGGTAAACATAACGATTAGCTATGTATTGTATAAATATTCAGCTTAACAAATGCTAGATTATCTATAAGTATTAATTATGCACAATGATTAGCTATGTATCGTTTTCTATATTTATTCAGATTAACCAAAAAACTATAAAAAATGTATTTATGCACAATGATTACCACCTTATGGCTACAAAATTCCACGAACGAGTGAACAAAATGAATAGCTATGTACCGGCGAATGTTGATTTTTTCACACAAATGTTTTTAAAAAGTTATCTTTAGACCCTCCCGCTTGACGGGTAGTGTGAATGAGAAGAATGAATCCCCACTGGCGTGACTCTACGCAGTCCGTAAGGAGTATGCATCCCCTTTGGAGCGGCCGTAAAGGTCCGTAAGGTGAATTTACTTGTCAAGCAGGAGGGTCGTTGATATACGGAGGCATCATTTTGTTTTCGGATGGATGTCACGATGGAGTTGGCGGGTGTGGGGCCTCTCCTTTCCCCTTTCGGGGAATATTTGTGTAAACAAAGTATAGATAACATTATTGCAATAACCTTTGTGTTACTTTTCAGACACGCCATGGCATCAGTTGAATGCTTTCACCATCCCGCTAATTAGCGACAAGATGGCGATTTGATCAGTATATTTACCTATTTAAATATATTTTATACTTGTAATCCTTTGTTTGAGACAACTGTTAATTAGCCTATAATGTAAGCCAACCATATAGATATCTAATTTTAGATGAATACTTTACGGACATACACATGGGAGCTGGGAATACTATCAACAGGTTCTCAGACTATATTATCAATGACTTTGATGTGTTTTGTCCTAATCAGTTTTTAATACACTCTAACGACAGTTTATATTGTTTTAGAAATACCACACTAGATTTAGCATTAGACCTAGGACACGAGTTTACTTGTTTTTGCGAAGTTTTATAAGTTATATTTAGCCTAAATTACGATAGATATTTGGAATTTTTACAGTTTTCAGAAAATGTCTAATATTAAGAGATAGTGTTAAACTTGTCTATTTTAGAGGTTGAGTTGATATATAAATTACCTAGATATCTAGTAATATGTCTCATGCGGGTTGCGACCTGTCAAGCTGATTGTAACGGTAATGTGTATAAAGAGATAGCAGAGCAATTGTAACTAGATTTAACATTGAATGTTTAATTTTGTTTATTGTTCACATATTATTATTATCAATGTAAATATACGTCTCTATTATCAATACACTAGTACTAATTACCTTATCCCATGTTGTCTGTTTTATTAAAGGAGTTTCGTTTTTTCTTCGACAATATGTACAAACACATGTATACAAAATCGTTTTATTGATCACATAATATTATTTACATTAGGCTTAGCTACGATAGATATACTCTTATCATAGCGGATGTCTGTACTCTGCATATGCCACACTCTTGAAGGTTTAATGCACACCCCTGACAGGCAATCACATGTACGCATGGTAGAAGGGCAACCTGTATTTCATCGATACAGTAAATCTTGCACAGCGTACGATCATCCTGATTGTTTACACCGTCATCGTCCGAGTAGTCTTTATCGTCTGTTGTACAGATGTCTACCCCCATCTGGGCCCGTTTAGCACTGTACCTACTACGTATTTACATATAGGATCCACTTTGGATGTTCCTGTAACGGATCATCATTCGCTGACCAATCATCAAGGCCTCCTGCGCATGTAAAGCACAATGTTTGATCTTCTTGGCCGGTGTAAAAGAATCCCGCTTCGCTGAGACGCACGGGGATGACAGTATCATTTGACACTCCCTTTCAATTACGAAACGAGTGTATTCTACGACGATAGTGATAGTTTGGTGAAGGCTTTCTTCTCGATTGTGAGAGTATCTGTCCAGTAGTAGACACCTACCATAGTGTTGTCTAAGGAATTGGGTCTGTGATGTCCGTACTTATATTGTTCTCTTGGTTAGGGACTGATTACGTCAAGGCTGATAGGGGTTACCACGGGGACAGAGGCATGTTGAACTCGATCAGATTTGAACACAATCACCCTTATGGCCGGCAATAGGCCGCTTTCTTATTTCTGTGATAGATGGACTGCTGTTAAAGTAAGTATAGATGGCACACCTATACAGGCAACAGTTAAACCTATACAGATGACTTACATATGGTCCGGACGCCATCTTGACCGATATTTTGTTTGACGTCATTTGCTGCGGTTATGTTGATATATCCAGAATGTGCTATCGCGGTCGTAACAATATTACTGTAAAGGTTTTAAACAAGCATCTATATGTCGAACTCTGTGTGTATGAACTTGTCTACACCTGTCATGAAGTGTATTATTACAGGATGTATATAGGGTAACGTGCGTCTTGGCTTAATATAGGGTGTAGGCCCATGTAGGTTTATATGCATACAGGCCTAATACAGGATGTATATGGGTTATCATCCATTACAGGATGTATCTAGGGTAATGTGCATCTTGGCTACAGGTTGTAGGCCTATGTAGGTTTACATGTATACAGGGTTACACATTTTGTAGGCTTTTGTAGGACAACGTGCATATCGGCTGAGGATGTAGGCCTATTTAGGCGTACAAGCATATTGGCTTAACTTGGTATGTATGCCTATGTAGGGTAACATACATATTGGATTTATACAGAAGGAATGTAGGTTTCCATGCTTATTAGCTTAACACAGTGTGTAGGACTATGTAGATTTACATGGATATTTCCATAACACAGTATGTAAGCCTATGTAAAGTAGCGTACATATTGGCTTAATACAGGATGTATAATATTGTGATAGGGTATGCTTTGGTAGCTGTTTTACCACTCCAGGTCAGCTTTACCTATGGTCTTGCTTTACCTAAGGTCCGATTCCAGTGAGGGTTTACCTGAGACCTGCTTCGTATAGACTATACCTTAGTCCTGGGTGGCATTACCTCATGCACGACTCCGGGGTGACTTTACCGAAGGTCTGACACCTGGATGGCTTTACTTAGGGGCCGGCTTTCGGGATGGCTATACCTAAGGCCTGGCTCCTGGCTGGCTTTACCTCGAGCACGACTCCGGGGTGACTTTCATCTAACACCCGACTCCATCGTAGCTTTACTTTGGGCCAGGCTCCTGGGTGTCTCTAGTTAAGGCCTGATTCCAGGGTTACTTTACCTAGATTGGCATTACCTGAGGCCTTTCTCCGTGTTGGCTCTACCTAGGGTCTAACTCCATGGTAGCTTTACCTATGCCCCGACTCCTGGGTAGCTTTACCTAAGTCCCTTCTCGAGGGAGGCTTTACTTAAGGGCCGGCCTCGGGAAGGCTTTACCCGAGACCGTGCTCCATATTGGCTCTACCTGCTCCTTGGCGGCTTTAACTAATGCCTGTTTCCTGGTTGGATTTTACCTAGGACCCGATCATTTTTGGCAATTTCATATATTATTTAAAACTACCCCTTGGTGAATCCACCCCCACAGCTTGCCATAATGTACTTTAACCATACCATATACAGTCATTTGATCCAAACGATCGATTTTTGGCAATTTCATATATTATTTAAAAACTACCCCTTGGTGAAACCACCCCCTAACCGCAGTGATAATACACTCTATCACACCCTATCAGTCAAGACACGTTTTTCCAAAATGTTTTCAAAAACTACCCCCCACCTGGAATCCACCCACGGAGAATCCCCCGGGGATTGTCCTGAACTTAGCTGCGGAAACCCCCACACGTAGGTTAGGTTAGATACAATTTGGCTAGCTTAGGTTAGTGGGTTGGAATATATTTTTTTCGAAAAACTACCCCCTACTACTCTATACGTGGTCGAACCCACCCCCAAGGCTAAGATCAAGGCCGCACCGATCTCCACCTACATCCAAAACCACCTCTATACTCACCGCTGACGTACAGGGCCAGTTAGGCGTGGTTCGCACCCAAGTGTAGTCATATCTAATAGTACCAAACAGCACAGAATAGCATGAATAAGATATTAGCATACAGGGCTACCTGCTGCTAATTTCCTCAACTAGTACCCCGAATGACAGACAGACGGCAGCAGAAATTAAAGTTACATATCAGTGTTCCAAGGTACACTATGATCTATACACTGCATAGTATCCGATAGATGTAATATTACATATATATTTGTGTATAGGTAAGATATTAATTTATATATATATATTGAATATGGTTATATAATTTCTTGTAATATAGTTTATAAATTTAATATATTTCAACAACAAGAATGATTTTAATACATATATCATTCAAAGCTTTTCGGCGATAAAACGGCACCTTCAGGAAAAACAATTACCTTCTGTATCATAATTGATTTCCTGAATATGCTAGTACTGTGAAGGTTAGTACTGTATCAGTGAAAAGGTTTAAATAATATATATATATATATATATATATATATATATATATATATATATATATATATATATATATATAATGTATATGTGTGTGTGTGTGTGTGAGTGTGTGTGTGTGTGAGTGTGTGTGAGTGTGTGTGTGTGTGTGTGTGTGTGTGTGTGTGTGTGTGTGTGTGTGTGTGTGTGTGTGTGTGTGTGTGTGTGTGTGTGTGTGTGTGTGTGTGTGTGTGTGTGTGTGTGTGTGTGTGTGTGTGTGTGTGTGTGTGTGAGTGAGTATTTCTTCGGCCTTTCCGAACTTCTCGTTCCTCGGCGGGAGCCGTCACCTTCCAGTCCGACCGCGGTCAAAATATGATGTCACCCGACTTACCAGTTCCTGCTACCTGTGGTGTGTCGAGCTCGATCTGCCAGTGAATAAATTCTTGGATTTTGTTTTGAAAAACCAACCACAAGGTTTTTACTTAGTTGAGAGTTAATTTATTCCTTATACCTTGGTTAAAATTATTTGTAACTAACTTTATTCTTAATTCTCTTTTTAATGATTGGAAAAATTCAATGAATTTTAATTAATTAATTTCACCACAAGATGGTTTTAATAAATTCAATCACTGTTTGTTATAATTTTATTATTTCTCTAAATTTGAAATAATATTTAAAATCGATTCTATTACATGATGTTTATTTTTTCTGGAAATTCAACTCATTTTACATTTCTTTTTTACCAAGAAATTATTTTTACATTAAATGCATATTAACTGATTTTTGAATTTATTTCTACATATTCTTAAAATTTGTCAAAACTTTGCTTCTATTATTGTTCACCTTCTTTAACGTTCATAGTCTATCCTTGAACAGGTCAAATCTTAAAGTTCAAATTACACACTTAAATTTACTCACATATTCAAATAGACCATAAAATAATTTATATTAATTTGTTTTTCTATTGCATGTCTATATAACCCTTTCATGAAAGCAACAGGTGAAATTACTTCTTAGTAATACTGTGTTTTAATTATTTCTGTGCTCCCACACATAATTCGGCTGGACTTTAGTAAGTATTTCGCTTGATTTATTTTTAATCAGTTATCTAATCCTGTTTTTTTCATATCGGATAAATGGACATAGAACCTTTTAAACTGTGATTATAAAGTAGATCATTTCATACTCTTTTGTTTCAAGATTCTCTTGATACTTATGACATTAACTTTTAAATACATTAATTTATTTCTTATTTTGAATATCAAGTGGATAGACTATTTTTTTCGTTAATTAAATGTAACTTCCATCATTTGATTTTCATATTTGATATTAATTTTTGGAAGAATATTTTATTTTATAACCACGTTTTATGAAGCTTTTTGAAAATAAGTCAATTGCTTATATATTCTCTTAATTTTAATTTACTTCTTTATTAGTTGATGACTTTACTGTTAATTCAAATTCTGGTAATTATTCTTTAGAAAATTTATAAATTTTTAAAATTTGGTTTTTACTATTAAAATTTAGACTTGCTCCAAATCTTTCACTGTGATTGTTCCTCTTGTCCCTCGGATGTTGTCCTGCAATCCATGGTTCCCCTTCGGATGTGGTCCTGGAGTCTTTGGGTCAGCAGCAAACGCACTAGATCGGTTTAAGGGCCGTCTTTAATACTTTTCTACATTAATTTACATTTTACAAAAATAATAAAAAAGTTCGTTGTCTCGGTAACGTCGCTAAGCAAACCATTTTCACGTCCATCTAGGGCTAGTTGTGTTTAGCCGTGGAACATCATCCTGGAAACGTCGCTGGATGTCCTTGCTAAAAATACGTCCGTTCGGTTCTAAATCTTGTTTGCATCTCTCGACTCGTTTTTTCAAAGGGCGGTTCCACACTCCTTCTACAAGCCGTATTTTTATTTACTTTAGACAACCCAGTTCAGACCTGCAAGTGGGTTGTCTATTAAACTTTCTTTTTTGATTTGGTCCGATTTTAGCTAGGCCTCGTAAGTGTTCCTTGCGGTGTAAATTTAGATAATTCCTTAAACCATGGTCCATTATCATGATTTGAGATGCTGCTACAAGCTTGATTGACCTTTCTAACCCTATCCGTTCGTGAGTTGCGCTACTTTAGACATATTTTTTCTTCCCTCGACAGGTTATCGTTTTGGGGGCAATTACAAAACCTTTCTATCTTTTACTCTATTAGTACATAATTTCAATATTATCCTTTTCATTTATTTTGCTTTTAACACAATTATCATTTATCTAGTTTTATATTTAGCTTCGGTGGTTCTTTCTAAAATATTATACTTACATTTGATACGTTTGTTATTTAATCTAATTATCAATTTATTACTTTTTTCTTATAATGTTTGAAAATATTTTGGGCTCAATATTTTCCCTTGAGACGGTTTTGGCCGTCTCAGTGTGTGTGTGTGTGTGTGTGTGTGTGTGTGTGTGTGTACTAAATAAATGATATACTATTTAAAGTTTTATTCTACTTCTAATCATTGTTAAGAGGAGGCAATGGAATTGTTTGTACATCTTATCAATTAGGAAAATATAAATAAAGTAAAATAATACACCTGCAAACAATTCAGATAATGCAATTAAATATAGTTACTGAATTAATTTCAAGAAAATTTCTCCTTGTTCGTTTTCTGAACGCATGAAAATTTCTGAGCTAACCAATAAGTACTTTTAACAACTTATATGTAATACATATTTTTAAAATCTAATCTGTATTTTTCATAAATATGCTTATATTATTATATTCTTTGCATCTCCTAATATATATACTAATTTTATGTGAATTAGCTTCTAAATCAAATTCAATAAATATTTGATTAATATTATTGTAAATTATAACTAATATTTTTAGTGACAGAAAACAAAGTCACAGATCAAAATTCGTAAACATAAATCCTTAATATTTGTGGGAAACTTTAATTAAAATATAAATTAATTTGTTAACCTAGTTATTTGTAAATAACTCAATCGGTAAATAGTAGGCTTCCTTGCCCTTATGTACATTGTAAAATTATTTAGTACATAAATACATAAGGTAGTAATTTCATTGTAACGGAATGTTTAGGCAGCAGATTAGTCATACCATTGCTTGCAGGAACATTAAAATAAGAGTAAAGTTTATAGCTTCCTTGAGACAAAACGTTGTCGACTGAGCCAGACGGTTATCTGTGTTAGAAACAGTTGTTTCCTTAAGCTTAAGGAAATTACTCAAGTCACAAGTTTGTAGAAATCCTATTTTGTAAAGTTTCTGCATGAGACGTTTGTTGTTTGTAAGTACTAACAAGATCGAAGAGCATTTAATAATTTTAAATAGAAATAAAATATAAAAAAATACCAAGAGTATAATAACAAAAATTATAGAACTAACAGAAACCTATTTTATATTTTATACATAAAATTTCTCAACCACAATAAAGCTCTATAGATATTCTAAAGTTAATTTTGATTTCGAAGTAATCATATTAAGAGGACAAAATTAAGAGGACAAAGAGGACATATAAGATTACAAAAATCGATTATAATATTTATCAAAACCAGTTATTCTTGTAATACATTTCGCTCAAGATGTTACTCTGAAATCTAAATATACACATAATAATCTAAACGAATAATAATAAAAACCAATAATTATAATAATATTATGAATTTTATTTTAACAGCTTTAAATTATACAAACGGTATTTCTTTCTGAAGTATTCTGTAGAGTTGTGTAGTGTTTAGAATAATGCAAGCTTTACATGTACAGTTGATGACAACCTTTTACTTAGCCCCTGTTTAAAAGAATAGTCCGTGCTTGTTACACGATGTAGAAGTAATTAAACCTTTGTGACAGTATTGCCTGTGGTATGAATACCACTATAACAGTTACTCATTTGTCAATTCCTAGCGATTGTTCGACACTACAATGCCTAAACTGTGATGGCTATGTTCTATTCTACCTTGATGTACAATTACACATTACAAAACATTATTGCATTTAGTGCCGAAATGTGTGATGTGCTTCTATTATATAAGATTCTTTGATCATTGTAATGGATTTCTGAATATAAACAGATCTCATATTCATGTAATATTTTTCTGTTAGCCCAAAACGGGCGCAAGAAAATATGTACATGCGGCTTCTACATTATTGAATTTCATACAAGATTTGTTATGATTTATTTATTAAATGGTTGTAAGAATTATGATTTTAAGTAATTAAACGTGATAAAGTTTTTATTCGTTTTAATTTGTATCAATTGACACTCATTATAGGCTACATTATCATACTTTACTGACAAGATTGTTTGAAAAAATTAATTGTAAATAAATCATTCCGTTTTATAAACAAATGGTATTTTTAAATGTTATATTATTTATCATTTAGTTTTAAGTCTTTTCAGGTAGCTCATATTCTATTATTCTGTTTTCCTTTTAAATAAATTCGCCTATTTATATTTTGTACGGTAATAATGTATTAAAAAACAACCATTAATTTATTCTTAGTAGCCCACATTTAATCTATATTTCTTATTTAAAAATTAGTTCAATTTAAATTCAAGTAAACTTTCTGAGTACTTACAATGAATGCAAACAAAAAAAGGTAAATGAAAGATACAAATTTACATATTATTCATTTACTCACTCAAACGTGTTTCAATGGCAAAGTCTTCATCATCGATAAACATTGATACTACAAACACCCACTTACAATCGCAGTCTTATATATTACATAAACCGACAGTTAAAATACGATTATTATTTCTTTTAAGATGGAGTTCGTAGTATCCTACTCACTGATGATTATGACTTTGTCATTATAACGCGACTGAGTAGGTAAGTTAATGATTGTTGAGTTTGTGTATGTCTTTTATTTGTTATTAACATAACCTTACAAAGTTAAGCTAAAAAAATATATGCTATACTTGAATTCAGGTTTAGAGCCATTTCTAACAAAAAAATGTAAAGTATTCATAGCACATGTTATCGTTAATCATGATTTATTTAGAAAGCATACTCTGAATAAGCCTTCAATAAGGCATAAATAACTTGTAACCGTCATAGATAACAGTAGATATATGTTCAGCCATATATTACAGCTTCAGAATATAACTTAGTCTAGAAGGGTTCCCTTCTTTACTCTCTTAAGTTATTTTTGTATTTCCTTGGATTTTCGATTGACAATTTGTATATATATATATTTTAAATTAGACTGCAATAAAACATATTTGATGCATGTATATCTTTTACTTATAAAACTGCAGTTTATACGTTTGTACGCTTAATTTAGGAACTACATTGTTGCGTTACTCGAAGATACGGTATTAAGGTAGGTAGTATTGATACCACTATGCTATAATTGATAATTATTATAAGAAAGGGATCAATGTTTCCTTTTGGCGGTAAAAGAATCTATCATTTTCCCTATAAGAAAATAGTGAAATAACCTATCACTACTTAACCCAGCCAACACTATGATATTCAACTTATAATATAAAAATCTACTATAGGCTTAGTGTCGACTCAATACAATTCACTGAAGGCGAATGACCTAATAGTTCACAGATCCGATCTTATATTCTAAACGAAAATTATAAATTACACAACAAATTCAAGTCGTTATATTGCAACAAATATGCTAAGCATTTTATAATATTACCTTAAAACTAATATTTCAATATTGCTTGATTGAGATGGCGAAAAGGTTTTTACATGTTAAGAATGTATATTTATAATGAACAATATAATATCGTTTGCATTACTGGACAAAGAAAACATGGTTGTATGAACCTACCTTACACGTTTTCTACAACTTTAAGGATTGTAGCTTCCACAAACCTGGGTTAGTTTGTTACTTACTCCTTGTTGTAGGTGGTAATGTGGTGAATAGGAGAATAAATCATTTGTCATTTACAATTTGTTGTATAATGTTGTTTAATTCGTATGTATAATTATTACTACTAGGTTGTATGAATTTTAGTAAACAAAATTTATAAATAGTAGTGATATCACTAAGTACCAATTACCACATTAAGTTTTAAAAATAATATAGTCAGAGAGTACATCAAGTATTAGCATTTTTAGAATAATTAGTATTTGTAAATAAACTGTTAAAACATAGTTCAAAACACTTTTCTGCCTTTCCTAACTTTACAATAGCTTCTGTTGACGAGTTTAGGAATGACTCCATTTTTAAAACATAAATCGTACTGACCTAATTTAACGCCTTAAAATTTAGTATCAATTAAAGAGAGTAGGATTTAAGTTGAGTAATTGCGAAACGCGTCAACAAAGGAAAATATAGTAAAGTTAGGAAAGACTGAAAAGTGTACTAAAGTATAGGTATACAAATAACCCTAACAGAAAAGATAATTAGTGTATTAATAATTTCTTCTGATAGTAGTTGGAGTCGTATAAGGTAATTTCTCCATCATTCTACAGTAAACCTAAGTGTATCTAGTGATATTTAAATACCTTTTTTATTGTATTTTACTTACTTTATAACAATTGCAGTCAACATTAGATCATTTATAATGAAGAATTAGCCTAAAACGAATACATGAATATTTAACAACTAATGTTTGATAGACGGTTTCTTATAAAATATATAAAACATAATGTATTGTAGTGAATATTTCGACACGATATTATTAAAATTATTACTTATATTCAGAAATGACATAACATTCATATCTATAAAGTTGACTGAATAGCAGTTAATTGCCATGTTTCAAGAAGCCTAAATACACAAACTCAGGATGTACTTTTAAAACATATATTATTGTTTAATTTTTCCATTATTATTTGTGTGTTTTCTACAGTATTCAAATATACAATAAACTTTTACAAAATTAAAATCTTTTCTTAAGTAATCTACATTTGAATGATATCATATGAACACCTTCCTCTTATTTCGGAAACAAAAGGGATGCAGGGATGATTCATGTAAGCACATTGATGTGTCTCTTCCCGGAGGCACGTTTAAAATGAGTAATTTACCATAAACAATCCTTAAGCATATATTAAGCGCATTCCACATCTGAGAATTCCATCTAAAGCAATTCCCCCTAAAATTATTTTGCTATTCACTTCACGTAACACAAAGGTACCACAATAAAATAATGGTATAACATATTCTATTAAAAAATATAACTTTATTTTAAATAATAAAAATTAGAATAAGAATGCCGCATTTCTTGGTTTTATTAACCTAATATTAGTCTATAAAGGTCTTTTAAAATGATATACAGTTTTGTTTTCATATATTGAAATTAGTGAGCTATATTATTACAATTAACACAATAAAAGTTACGTAGGCTCCTCACGAATTTCTTGTAACACAAATTTACACCTATTTTAATAATCCCTATAGTGATATCAAACATATGTTAAAATGGCAATAATGTAATTTACAGTGTGTTCAATATTATTTAATTTTAAAATAAGTATATAGTATTAATAATGCTTCATGAGGCTTATTGTTATACAGGATAGATCCTTTACTATCAATCTACCCACATTTACACATCGATGGGACCACCAAGGTTGGTATTTTTTTTTTTGGTTTTGTTTTGACACCCTGTAGCATCAAAAACATTCCGTGAATAGTTTGATAATAATGGAAGAATAAGAAAATTGTATTGTCTCATATTATTCTCTTTTACAATAAATGACTTCTAGACAAAAACAAAACAAACAAATACTAAATATACTAATACTGGGGATAATTTGTTTATCACACTGTCATACATTTATAAACAAATATAATAAAAAAATTCAAAATACTAATATCAAAACAGCTTTCAAAACAACAAAATATAGCTCAACATACAACACAATAGCCCCTAAAAAGCAATGACCTGCAATCAACAGGTATATAGGGTACTGTCATGGACTAAAAAATTAAACATTCGGCAAACTTTCAAAAATATGTACTAGGAAAACAGACTTATCTTTTTTCTAACCATATAATAAAAACCGGAAACATTTTGGCATACATCAATCAGATGGATGATATTGGTACTAAAGTTTATGAAGTTATTGAATTAGTAACTAAAGGTATAAGTATGGGAAATAAATATCTTTAAAACAATGTAATTTCATATTAGAACAACAATATCAAATAACGTTGTTCTTAAAAAATTCAAATAGATTATATACACACGTAAGAATTAAACTATCATATTTGGTGATAAATATTTGAAGTATTTTTTAAGGGTGTTTTTGCTTGCGAATGGTAAAATGGAGATCTAAATTATTATGGTTCCAAGTTTAAACCCTGCCTTTGTAAAATTTACTGCTGTGTAACGTTGGCCGACAAGGTTCTATATGTAAATGCTGTTAAGTGAGATCAAAGCATGTAACGCTTTGGAATTTCGTGTAAATTCAACATGCAGTGGAACACGTAAAGTGAAAGCTCAATCCATTTAGTAATATTATTTACGTACATGCTGTAAAATATTTATCGGAGGTGTAGCAGGGTTACAGCGTATCCAACTCCCGCTTTCTGTACCATATTATAATAACTATATATATATATATATATATATATATATATATATATATATATATATATATTATTATTAAATTAAACATATTTCAAAAACAAGAAAACTTTTAACGGATTTTTTGACAAAGAAATCTTTCTAAGAAATTGTTAACTCTATTAATATAATCTTCTTTTTTCAAAACAACAACAGTGTTACACTTGTCAGCTTTGAGGTAATAACAATCTTTTCCTTTTAACTGTTTTATTAAACTTAACTCGTGGTTGAATCCAGTAGACATCTTCTTTCTTCTTAGAACCTCCAAATTTTCTTCAATCTTGATTTTACAAGCCTTCCTAACATAGTTCTTGCTAGTTTCATTTAATGAGGATATACCACTTTCAACGTGTGCCACTAATTCTTCTAAGTTATTTTTGATATTATTAGAAACGGAAAACTTTAACCTTTTACCTAACATACACAACTCCTTCTGGGAGAAAACGATATCATTTTCGTTTTTAATTGTCTTAGAATTGTGATCAACGGTAGTACAACCTTTATAACCAACTGACACCTTTTTGGTTAAATCACTAAATTTACTATCTAATGTCCTAACCTTGTTCTCAAGTTTATGTTCATTTACAATATAAACTTTTCTGCCAAATTCATCCCAATCATTTTAATTTTCTTTTCCTAATTTCAAATGTAAATCATACAACTCCAGTTCTGTATTACTAATTTGCCATACAAAAATTTAATCTCCAAATCTAACCATTTTTTTGGCAAATAATAAAGCTTTATCAGTTCTAGAATTCTTCAATTTAATATTAATTGCGGAAATAAATTTCGGAAACACACTAAACTTTCTACGTTTTTTAAGAAATCTAATGTCTTCTAACAAAAACTTGACTCTCAAATTCAACTTTTGGAATCTATTATAATCCTGAGGCCGAGAAGCCATACTGTTACTATTTATTAGGAATATACTGTGATTGAATTTAATAATAAATACGTTAAAACCTCTTAACCACAAAATTTCTTTAATTTACCCTAATGTACATTTCAGTTACAAAGTAACCATCCTCAGAGGTATAACATACAAAGACTGATTAACGCTAGAAAAACACCTTATTTATAATCTACAGAACTAGTTACTCAAACTCCGACCGCCGCGGCCCCACCTGTTAAACAAGGCGTAGCCACGCCCATCGAGTGAAAGCAAGATATCTAACGTCAACTTACTAAAATATAAATTAAAAATACAATAAAAACATAATTAGAATTGTTTTTTGAAATTATAACCAACACAAAATTTAATATAGAAATCATATACCCATTTAACAAATTATAATAAAATTGAATTAGGAATAGGACCTCTATCAGAATTTAATAAATTCTGAGGTTTATGTTTATTATTTTGAAACTTTCAAAACTATTTAATAACTTATTAGTTCTATCATTGTTAATTAACTTGACATTATTAACATCTAGATTGTGATTGGTCTCTAAAATATGGGCAGCAATACTAGACTTGTCAGATCTTTGATATTTAATATCCCTAATATGTTCCTTAAATCTAGTTACTACTTTTCATCTTGTCTGCCCAATATACATTTTATCACAATCCTTACATTTAACTTGGTAAATCCCAAGTGTGTATCAAGTGTTTCTACTTTATCTTTTGCATTACCTAATACATTTTTAAGGTTAATATGATTTTTATACGCAACTCTCAATTTAACATTCTTAAAAATTCCCTCCAGCCCTTTGGTTAAAATTTTGTCAAAAACTAATAAAATGAATCTGAGTTGTTCTTCATGACGATTAGCGTTGATCGCGCATCTATTTGTATCTTCCTCGAATCTTGTCGTTCAGTGGTGACGACCTCTTGTGTGGGTTGCGTAATGGGGATCTCCTCACATTACCCTCCAACTCGACCTCTTTACTCCTAAAGCTATAACCGTTTTTCTTGTAACTATATCCTATCTTGTATCCCCTTTGTATGGTCTTTTCTTATTGCACTTGCCTTACTACATTTTACCATTCTTTACGTTACACAATACTATCCTGGTTTTTTATAGTTCCAACTATTTTATATTTTATTTATTCAATAAATAAAACTTTAAAGTAAATTTACCTCGTAAATCACTAATAAAATCTACTAACACCTCTCTATCGTTTGAGAATCTAGTTGGGATTATTTCGACCACACCCAATCCGCTCCACCTTTTGATAAAGAGGCCTTCTTATCTTTCATTTATAAATTAGGTACCACTTTCCTACAATTTTTCCAACAATATTGGACAATTCCTCGTAGACTACTACTCTAGTAATTCCGGGAAGTTCACAGTTTTTTTCCTACTTGGTTTTTCATCTCGTGAATAAAGTCTCATAAACGCTCCATCTGCAGTTCTATGTGCAATTGAAACCTTTATTTTAGTAACATTTAATGTACTGTTGGCGTGTGCTTCTGATATAGTCTCCGTAAATATTTTAACTATCTCTTCACATGTTTATTTTGAAAGTAACGCCACGCTGGTTTGAATATACTTCATGAATTATTTAAATACAATTTGCAATTAATTTAAATTTATAATATACCTAACCTGTACTTATTTTCTCAATAGCGTCTTGTTTAAAACCTACAATTTCCAACTATCTGAATTTCCACTGTCATATAAATAAATAAATAAATATAATATATATATATATATATATATATATATATATATATATATTAAAACAACATAGGTTATTCAAATACAAGAATATTTATTATTTTATATCCAAAGCTTTTCCTTGGCAAACACTACCAACATCATCAAGAATTAAATTCATGTTGCATATATATATATATATATATATATATATATATATACAAATATATATTTACAATTGAATTGTAAATTCAATTATATTTCTTTATTTGTATTTTGACTTAGCTCTTTATTAATACACAAGAATACATATTGCGATATATATATATATATATATATATTAAATATGGTGATATGTTTTCTTGTAATATGGTTAATAAATTTAAAATATTTCAAAAACAAAAATACTTTTAATGAATATATTTATTCAAAGCTTTTCGCCGATAACATAGTCCAGCATCTTCACGAAATTAATAAAATATTTTTACAAAATTAAATCATATGTGCTATAAACGACCATATGTTTATAAGTATTGCACTTTATGTAATTTTTTCTGGTACTATGTTATCCGCGAAAGGCTTTGAATAAATATATTCATTAAAAGTATTCTTGCTGTTGAAATATTTTTAATTTATTATATATATATATATATATATATATATATATATATATATTTATATATATATTTATATATATATATATATATATATATATATATATATATATAT
The DNA here is from genome assembly GCA_036971475.1 of Prosapia bicincta. NCBI lineage: Eukaryota > Metazoa > Arthropoda > Insecta > Hemiptera > Cercopidae > Prosapia > Prosapia bicincta. The sequence continues at coordinate 155,049,709 of JBAIZL010000003.1, forward strand.
ATATACATATATTACATACCCTATAAATAATTAGCTCTTTAATATTACAAATAGCCTATAAATATAATTTGCATACAATTTATAATATGGGTGTATATATTATAACAAAATTAACTAAGTTAAGATAACTGTTTTTAAAAATTTGAACTTGTGAAATCGTAGTACACGGTCACTACCTAGCAAGGGTTAGTCTATTGTTAATCTTTCGACCAAAAACAGTTACTGCACACGCAAATGCAAGTCATAAACATTAATAAAAGGTTCAATGCTGGTAATCCAAGTAGTGACTCGATCACTGGAGAGGCGCTCTACTTGGACATCGTGGCACCATGCAGATTTATGTCGAGGAAACTCTAAAAATGCAGGAAAAGCACGTCAAATAAGACACCTACCCTTGGGAAAGTTCGAGCAATTCCCATTCAAGCCAAGTGAAAGTGATGACGAATGACGTTCTGTTAGTCTGGAACAGATTTAAGCGCAATAGGAAAGCCAATCAAATTAGAATAGGGGAAGTAATTTTCAGGATTCGAAAAGGGTCAATTCATAGTACTCGAGGGAGTCAAAACGCAGGACTCCACGGAGAAATAGGTTCAATTTAAGTAAGAAATTTTAATTTCTAACAAAGTACCTTCGCAATGTAAAGTATCTAGTGAGAATAATGAAGGAGAATATTAAATAGAAAGTTTGGTAAAAGAGGGAGATTAAAGGGTAATAAGTCAGATTAAAGTCAGGGAGATTATAAGGTAAGTTATATTAAGTGATGGAGATAGAAAAGTGTTAGGAAAAATTAAATAACGGAGATAAATAACTATCTATAAATTCAAACGTTTGAAGTTAGGATTAAAATAACACAGTTATTGTAAAAGTAAGTAGTTGCGTATTAATTGATTTCCCAAATGTCAAATATCCGGAAGGACGATTAGAGACGGTATGTTATAATATATATATATATATATATATATATATATATATATATATATATATATATATATATATATGTATATATATATATATATATATATATATATATATATATATATATATATACACACATATATATATATATATATATATATATATATATATATATATATATATATATATATACACACACATATATATATACATATATATATATATATATATATATATAGATACTAATGACGGGGATATTTTAGTTTGTAGTTATTGTAAATATCAATAAATTAAGAGGAAACACATTAAATTATTATTAATTAAATACCTATCATTGTCTCTCTATTATGGTAAATAACTGGACAGGTCTCTATAACAGTCTTTGTCTGTCATAAAATTAAAGTTACCAACGATAATTTCTTATAGGCCTGGACGTTAATATAACTGATTAGACACAACGGCATTAATTTTCTTTATTTGTAATAAGGTCGGTGAATATGTATACGATAAGTTTTAAAATATCTGCATCATACATTAAGAGCATACCTGGAAAGAAAAAAAATTATTTAACTTCTCAACACAAGTAGAATATAATTCAGTTATAATGAACTTACAGAAAATGCTCATTTGATGTGGGTGATTCCAATAATTATGTATCTGACATCATGACTCGGTATTTTCCTTTAGATTTTAACGCTAAAGCTGGGAGAAAGGGGTGGAGAAGAAAGCAGAATCTCATCGAACGAAAGTAATTCTGAAAATATTTTATGAACCACGGGATCGTTGCGATTTATTTGTAATCAGGGTAAGTGTTAGACTTGAAATAAAGCTGCACGTCATGAATAAATCAGACATAATGAGAGCGTCATTTAGCCGTGGTAAGCAAAATATAGATGCAATTAGTACCTTGACCCAATGAGTTATGTATTCAGCTAGAACGGATGTTATGTCATACATACTTACTACATTCATGTAATGTATAATTTTAATGAAACATTTGATGCAAACATCATTCAGTATACCAGAGTCTGTAAACGTTATTTATTGTTCCGTTGGCATTGTTCGCTGAGCTACATTCTTATTACATTTGTGAAAAAAACCTTCTTGTTAAAACGAAACAAAATTGTAATCACTTGAAAATTTGTATTCAGGTTGTTTGTAGTAAGGTAAAGTTTTTCCAGCAATACTATTTCGGCAAAAGGTTGGAAAAACTGTTTTAATTTACGTGTTTATCAATTTTTAACCGAATGATAAATTATTTCCATCAATATTCTAAATATAGGCCTAAACATTGATGTATTTTTCTTTTAAAAATCAGTATTTGTAAGTAATGAAGATAGTTACCCGGAGTCGGTGATTAATAAAGTCCCCTGACTTTAAACCCATAACAACTTACCTAACTTGGAGAGCCTTCAAGATACTATTCAATACTTAGCGCCTTGTAACCATAATTATTACTAAATTAATATTTGAGATGGACTCCATTTTTATTCTGATTATGTGATTTATAAAAACCATAATCACTTCAGCCGTGAACACTATAAAAATATATTCAAAATGTAGATGTTAAATATTTATTAAAACACTAATATAACAACAACGACCTATATTCTTAATATTTGACTAATCAAATTTAATGTAGGTTTGGTGATAATGTTTATATAAATTATTTATAAAGATCTAATCTCTTTTGAGGGGGATTTTCATTATAATTATTTTGTAAGCATCCCCAGGTGGCATATTTAGACATGATTACTTATCACTGGATTATATGCATTTGGATGTTGCACATGCATTTGCATATTCAGCTCCTTTTTACAGTTGTTTCCAAATTTTAACTAAAAGGTATTGATAATGCATATTTCAATGCATATTTAATCCAAAACTCAAGGTTTAGAAGTATTTTCGATATATTGTATCAAAATATAACAGATCAATCAACATTACGTAAAATTACATACCGACAATTTACCTTCATATTCTGGAAGATATATGCAATGAACTCAAGGACAACACTATTTGGATTTCAGCTGACGAAACTACAGAAAATTGTGGCTGTTATATGGCAAATTTAATTGTTAGTCCATTAAAACAAGGGCCTTCATCAAGAGAGAGAGAGAGAGAGAGAGAGAGAGAGAGAGAGAGAGTACTATCAAAATAACAATCAGTTTTGATCATTATTTCCACAAATATAAACATATAAACTCGCCTTTCATTTTATGTCACCCTAACGACAAGAGTTTTTATATGCACTCAAACGACATGCATGTTTATGCATGTTACTTTGTACAAGAAATAAAATAGTCAGAGAATATGAATTATTGAGATTTTAAGTAATATTTTCAATGAGTCTCAATGCAACGCAGCACTAGTTACAAGCAATACGCTTAAAGGCTCTTTAGAAATTATATCAGTTTCTCTTTTTTACCTAGTAATTCACACATTCGTAATTATTAAGGTATGAAACACTTGATCGGGCACACGTGTTCGATCTATTCAGATCTATTTCTCTGAATAATTATTTAGGTAAAGCTATGGACTCAATATGCAGGCACAATATAGATTAGCTCACATTTCACTGGGTATTTTGAATAAAGCTTTTATACTACTTTCCAATCATCGTTTCTAAGTCATGTGTAATTAATTAAAATTTGCTTTGCAACTCTAAATAATGTGAAAAGGGAATCATAACATAGTTGAATCACATAAAATTAAAAGTTAACAAAAATAATAAACTCAATACATGCGTTTGACTGCATTAGAATTTTCCTTTTTAATCAAACTTTTATTGGTGTAGTTTATTTCATATGAGTGTAAAGATATACCAAGAAATAATAATATAGCAAGAACAGCGAAAATGTATGGTAGGAAATAGCGAAAAACATATTTGTAACTTAGAAATGATTTTCGTTGATATAAATTTATAGATATAGAAATATATAGAGTTACATACGATTGTTTTTACAAAAATGAACATTACATATTTACTAGGAGATAAGTCAATTGATAGATGAAGAGTGATATTTTTTTTATAATAGAATAAATAACATTTAGGCCTCTCGTCCACTGGGAGCGGAAATCTGCGAAAAGTTGCGAAATCAGTTCGTCATTATTCGACCGAAAACGCACGAACGATCCAAACACGTGACTAGGTGCGGGACCGCGTCCGCTGGGCCCGCATTATTCGTCAGTTTTTTTGCTAAGTGCAAAGCGATCCCGTTCAACTGGGAACTTTCGGACGAACAATTGCGAAGAGTTGTCATGGATTGCGAGAAGTTAATTTTGCTTGTGCAAGAAAGAAAATATCTGTGGGATCAACGAGAAAAAATCTACCATATGCGGAATGTACAAAAACAATTGTGGATGGAGGAAAGTTTCTCCTGAAATGAAATTACCAGGTAGGCACGTTATTGTTTATTTGCCAACATTTTATTGGTATATTTTTTGAGTGTTGTTATTGTTTATTTGACAATATTTTATTTACAACTTTTCATCTTCTACTTGTAAATAACAGTTTATTTTACAACTGTTATCATCTTCTACCATTGTATTGTCTATTATGTTTTCGTTTCTAATTTTTATTGTATTTTTATAAATTCGTTCTTCATTTTTATTATTACCAGGAATAGTAGGTAGGTACATAAGATAGGTAGGTAGGTACATGAAGTAAGGGCAGTTAGAAGTAGGCGGTAAACAGGTACTTTACTAATCTATGTGTAGTTAACAAAATAAGTTTTCAAAGTTTCTCTGACTTCACATGCGCTCGAAACACTTCTCCTATTGCCTAAAGTAGTAAATCTATTGCCTCTATTGGTAGTTATCGAAACATTATCACTTGCTTGAGGCAGAAATGGTCCTATATCTTCCCTATCTATAATTATATTATGCAATAAGCATATACATTTTACAATCACGTCTGCTCGGTCTGGTGTTACTTCTATTGATTTTAGAAGTATTCGCCATTTATTGCTGAGGATACCAAACGCACATTCCACAGTTTGCCTGGCGAGTGACAAACGTTGAAATTTTGTACATCTGACCCAGCGTTTCTGTAAGGATAAGGACGCATTAAATATGGTTTCAGAGGATAAACCTCATAACCAATTATCACGCGAGGTGCACATAAATCGCTGTCGGGTAATTGTTTCTCAATGTGCACTTAGAGAGTACCGCGTTTCAGTTGATTGTTCAAGTTGCAAAGATAAAAAATTACTCCGTCACTTTGTTTCCCAAAGGCTCCAAGATCAATGAAAATGAATATGTAGTTATGTCCTACTACTCCTTGCAGAACTATAGAAAATACTTTTTTATAGTTATAATACATCGTACCAGAATGCTAAGGGCATTTGACGTGAATGTGCTTCCCGTCGATGGACCCTACACAATTCGGAAATTTCCATTTGCTCCATAATTCTCTCGATATATCATCAACTTGTTCGTCAGAGGGAAATGCCTTGTGCACATTACTACCTAATGATTCACAAGATTCGTGAACAGTCACATCCGACATCTGGAAAGAAAGCCCAGAGTTTTGAATGATGATCCACTTGCTAGATATCTGTAAAGAAATATAGTTATAAATCAAAAGGGGGGAACGAAAAAATGGGTGTAAAAATAAAAACTAGGATACTGATATTGGTACATCACTATTTCCTTAGCCAGCATTTAACTGAATTTAATATTTTTTGTTTCAGAGGAAGATATAAGGAAAATATTGAGGGGTATTCGAGACACGTTTTGAAAAGAAATCATGAAACAGATGAAAACCAAAAGTGGAGTGGCGGAAATGAAAATCTTCATGTCCGTTTTTTAACCAACTGTTACTTTTGACGACACGATCAAGCCAAGAAGAATGGAAAGCAGTGTTCCATCCGTTGCATCAGATGATATGAATAACGATGAAGGCAACGAGAATGATTCGGAGGAGTTAGCTGATCTAAGCCATGCAGATCTAATTTTACCTACAAGTAAGAATGTTGATAGTCAGCAACAAGCAACCACCAGCACAAGCGCCACGAAAATTTTAAAAAGCCCACCCAAAAAGAAAATAAGGTCAAAACACGAGCTGTCAAAGTTTGATGAAAAACTACTCGAAATTGAAAGTAAAAAAGTCAAATATTTGGAAGAAAAAACAGTTCGCACTCAAGATGAATACTGTCAGTTTCTTATGAGTTTATTTCCTCATCTCCATGATATTCCCAAAGCATGAAAACTGTTCTTGCGCAAAACTATTATGGATGTTGTGATGGGTGAATTGCATCAATCTCCAAAACTTCCTCATATTCTACACCAAATTATTCTTCTGATGATTCCTCCGGGGGCCAGTACAACGCGTCTTCCTTTTTTCACGATTTTGATCCTAGTGGGACCTTCATTTAAATCAATAAACAAGTACTTACATTTTTTGTAACACGTTTGTTCATACGCAGTAGTATCATTATTACTTAACTACCCTTGCTTGGTGAGAAATTATAAAAAAAACAAGGGTAAACAAATTTAAAAATTTAGTGTATTTTACTTTTCCCCACTTACCATAAAGTAACAGCAAGCCGTTCTTGTGGAGAGAATTAATTATTGAATTTTTCGAGTTTTGAGTAGATGTTGTCATCAGTGTATTGAAAAGTGTCCTTTTTCATTCGAAAATAGGAGTAGTGGTGATTATCATTGATTTGAAGGTCACGCTACAAATGAGAAAACTTCCCAAACTCTTCTCTTTTTACGAAAAGTTTGATTCACCCACATTTCCCGCCTTCGTCGATAATAAATCAAAGGTGATAATTCCAACGCTAATTCGTCGTCAGCATCATCATCGAAACATTTCCGAAGAGCCATCTCGTCTACGCATTCGGACGAACTAAGCGGATCAATGGACGATGGAATTCGGCCGATTTCGGACGAAGGGTTTTCGCAAGATTTCGTCGCTTCACAGTTCGCAGCTTTCCGGTCTCAATAAACGACTAACCCTAATGAAAAAAATTATAAAGACGTTTTCAGAAAGATTAAAATATATTCCCATAACTAAGACTTAAATAAATTGTAGTGAGAAAACTTATGGATGTAAAGGGTTTGTAATTCTACTTCATGTATAACAATAGCACTAATAGCACGCACAGCGTTTTGAGTCAGCAAATCTCATTCCCTACGAGTTGTTCTGCAGTATATGAGCAACCTACATAAGCAATCCTTGAAAACGAGCATTTCATATTTGTTGAGAAAATTTAAGCTACGTTTAGATGATAATTAACTATTGCCTCACAATGAGCGCGCCATCAAATTCGGTTAATCAAGGATGATAATTTTCAAACAACTTTAATATTTTGTTTCTATTACATCAACAATTTTCTTAAGTGAAAATGAAAAAGAAAGAGTTTCATCTTAGTTCTTTATGAAAAACGTTAATTGAAATTGTCCATTAAAATGATAATATAGGAAATGAGATTGTCATCATTAATAAAGTGTTACAATTTCTTAAGTAAACTTCTTTGCTGCGTTTAATGGAACGTTAAACCGCTGCGGGCTAAATACTTCGCCTAAAACTCTCTAAACGGATTCTAATTCAAGATGTCGCACTTCCATTTTCACAAATTAGGCAAATATTTTCAAAGTAAAGGGGAATGTCTTTAATGCTTATGTATTACCGTGCTTTATAAACTCTACAAAATAGGAGATTATTAGACCTACGTAGTGATATATTAGTTTGTTATTTGCATATTTTATATAGAGTATATAGGACTATGTGTGTATATTTAACGGTTCATATATATATATATATATATATATATATTCCTTTACGGATGGAAAATTATGATAAATAGTTATTATCTGGAGTAATCCGTTCATTCTGCAGCCCATACAATCGCAGCTCCGAGGTTTCACTAGAATCTCTTCTAGAACCGAGGAAGTGAAGTCCTAACCATGGGAAGTCCTATAAGTAGTTTTCTAAGCGAAATTTGTCTACAACACAGAAAACACCAAGATACTTATAAACAGTACACACGCACACAAAATCATTTACTGGCACAGATACGTCGATGATATCATAACACTATACAGAGACAACTCCCGTCAATGCGAAAAACTCCTCACCTACACTAATAAAATACACCCAAATCTCCACTCCACTTCAGAAATTGAAACCATCCAAACCCTAAACTTCCTCGACCTAACCATAACAAAAAGCCACACACAAAAACACAGCTTCAACATTTACAGGAAACCCATAACAGACACACTTATCCACAACAACTCAAACCACCCTATCTAACACAAACACGCTGCCTTTAGATCCATGCTCCATAGACTTAAACAAATGGATACAAGACTACAATAATAGACAAACTATGGTACAATATACAAAAAAACACTAAAATTAACACTACAGATAGATAAAACAAATACATCACATTATCATACATAAACAAAAAACAAACAAAATAGCCCGCAAATTTCAAAAAATAGGATGCAAAATAGCATACAAAACTAATAACAAGTTACAATACAAAATACTAAACAATACCAAGATAACAAAGAAAAACTACAAGCACCAGGCGTATACAAACTGAACTACGACAATGTAAGAAATTCTACATTGGACAAACAGGTCACAGCTTTAAACCGAGTCGAAGAACACAAACAGAACACCAACTCAACATTTTGCAATCACATAAAAGAAACAGGACACAAATACACAGACATTTACCATAACCTAGAAATCCTACACATCAAAAAAGGACCACATCTCAACACACTAGAACAATATGAAATTTACAGCCATACAAAAACACAAAGTACAAACATATGAAACGAACAAACACAATACAATACACAAATACCATTTGATACAATCGGAAACCTACCATTAAAAAAGTCACCGCTTGACCCAACATCTCCAAGCAGAAGACACTGATGAAGATCGGCACATAGCGATCGAAAACGTCTCAGTAAGTTTTAACAAATGTACTAAGTTTAACGTTCGGATAGTCATACACTATTGTTTAAGTGATTAATAAGATTCACCGAACGTAATGGACTACAAAATTAAAAATATAGATTACGGCATTGTCTACAGCGCCAGTATATGCAAAGATATGGGCGTAAAATATTATGCAGCGGACTGGGTAAAGTAAACTGTTGTCATGAATTCACGTATAGATGCAAGAAAAACTACATTACTACATAAAAGGTTTTAGAGTTTAAAACATTTCTTAATAATAGAGTTTTAACGACAGTCCGGGGGTAAGCAAAGATATTATTATAGGAAAAGAAGATGGTATGAATTGTTTTACCTCAATTTAAATTTTTTAAATAATTTATTTTCACCATATTAATATAAATAATGGGAACATATTATGTTTAAAATTAGGATACAATTCGTAGACACTCACAAACATGGCAGTCGTTTTAACTCGACAGTTTGGTACATTCGTCAGTCATTGAACGTCAGGGTTTTGCTGGGGTAGACCATTAAATTTCTTGATGTAAAATGGGTTTCCAGACGGTTATTACAGTCGTGTTCAGTAGTTCGTAATATTTGTTCCCGATCTCTGTCTGGCTTATAGTGATAGACTGCGTATCAACCATTCATATTGTTTTTTATAAAGTCTTGTATATTTCGAGAAAACTTCACCACCGCTTTGATAAAAATCGGTTAAAAATGGTTTGATAATTATTTTATTATTAGTTCGAAAAGTAATCTAAGTGATGGAATCTTTGGATAGATAGGAGGATGGACTCTTTAAAGATACTGGAAACATATGTCAAGTTTTAACTCAAGCGGGGCCTTTAAGTCATGAGTTCAACTTTTGGGAAAAATTGGGTGGAAGGTCATGTAGAAATTTAATACTGATGTTTAAATACAATTTCAAGGAATTAGCCGAATAATTTATTATATTATACCACTGAATGCATACAGTCAATGATTTAACATATTTATACAGTGCGTGAAGGTTAACCGTGTCTCTTACCTAGCGATAGCTAGGATGGACTGGGCTGCAGTTCCCGGTAAATATCCATCACTTCTGTAAACATATGTCTATAGTCAAAGTAGAATATGTTGCGTTAGCACTTAGTTTAAGCTCAAGACAATTGTGCCATGTTTAAAGTGTAAACTGTATGGTTTACTTTTAACCGGATATTAAGCCTATTTGTATAAAGTTCTTGCTAGTGTAGGGCCAGTGTTACAGAGTCAAACTCTATATGGTTTATATAGTAAAATACATACAAGTAACTTGATTTTTGTACAAAATGGAAAGTAATTAAAAAAATTAAAACTAAATTGCAAAAAACGTCATAGTCAAACACGCCAAATTATTTGAAATGTTAACGATTTTATGATTAGTGAATCAAACTATTTTTGTGATCATAAAACATTTTCAATACCATTACAACAATTTGATAAACGCACGTCTCAAGCGTGTGGAGTATCTGTAAGCACAGTTAAAAACATTAGGAAAAGAAGAAAAAGGAGTGCTCTCATCAAACGTGAATGTTCTTTTCAAACTCCAACTCGATGACTAAGTGAAAGAAAAATCAATTTCGTAAAAATATGCTGAAACCCGAACTCTACCGTATTATTAACCCTTATAAATTTTATGAAATTGACGAATTATTGAAAAATAGTGGATAAGTCAGTATTGATTACCACTTAACCACCCTAATTTTAACTCCATAGAATTAATTTTGGCTCAAGATAAAGAGCATGTAGCATGGAAAATGTTACTTTAAAAATGGAGATATTATAAAACTTACAAAAAAGCAATCTTAGATATCGACGATGACGCTTGGAGTTGTTTGCGAAAGCATTTTTGGAAATTATTATAAAAAAAAATTACTAAAACAATTTAATAAAAGTGATAATATTAGTTTGATGTAGATATGATCTTTAAATATATTGGTCTGCTTCTACAAAGAGACGAAATATGTATTCTATCATGTTTTCAGTTACGCTAGTAGTCGGATTCTAGAGTAGAACGAGAGTCACCGTTAAACCTCACGCACTGTTCGTCTAAGCTCTTGGGAGCAAATCAACCACTTCGTCTACAAGTATCACTTGAACAATCCCTTCCATTATAACCTTATAAATGGTTAAGGCGAAATATTCCCCCATCAATTAGGCTACTTATACATAACTATGCATGTAGCCTAATTGACTAACTTGTTTAATGTTGGGTGTAAAAGATAATTTAGGTTTTATTACATAAATATGGATTCAATGATACCTATATTATCCTTTTATCGTAGACGAGTATTATATGGACTAATTTCACCTTTGTTAGTACATATGGTAGCTTCTCAGATTATATTTGTTTCTTTTCACAGAGAAATTCAGATTTTCAGAAGCACATTAAACATTTTTACCATGGTATAACTAAGGTAAACAAAATGCAACATACAACACAAAACAAAAATACGAACGTAACAATATCGATCTCACTGGAATGCGTATTCCACTTTCCTTATGGAAGTGAGACACAATACGTCTCACTTCTGTTCCCGAAAGTGAACCTTCAATTCAGGTATACAACGCTATCTGTGCAAGAAGTAACGTACCATAACAATTATTATATCTTCCCATATTCTTTATTTCGCCTCTGTATTACATCCGTAAATTCAAATATTACTTCTTTACACCCCAACGTAACGGAAAGACTGGTTACGAAATAATGGACTCATGAGAGTCACGAATCTCCTCATACCTAATACCTGAGTTGTTACATAGACCTATAATATCAGTTCTTTTAACTCCATCATTTTTTTTCAGAATATACTAGCCTACAGTAAGATTTATTGTGTAACGAAAACAGAATAAAAATCACTATAAAAAAGAAATTATGTTTTCCAAAACCAATCAATAATATACTATCGAACGTTTTATTGATAAAATTAATATATGAATAAAAACTAAGATGTTTTATATATATATATATATATATATATATATATCGCTAATTTATTATACAATACTTTCTTACTATTTCTTGCAAACCCTAATTTTTTTGATATAATACATAACATAATACAAGGAGTGGAACCAAATGTTCACACTGTGGTAAAATACGAGTACATAACTTTTTTGATAAAATATTTCACGTTGAATGGTAATCGTGTGAAGACTTAATTTAGATGTATATTCGAGTAAATATTACAAAAATGTTGTACAATTCAATTCAAAAATATACAATATTAACAGCAAATTAATTGATGTAACTTATTTTTAAAAACACATTTTCTATTCTTTCCATCAAATCATTTTAGTTGATGTTATCCGTTCATACTTTTTCTTTTGAGAATGTTTTTCGTTTCCTTTCTTATATTTTGCAGTACAACAAATTTATTAGATTGTGAAAATGTATCGAAATGACTTCAATTCTTGTATAAAGTCATGTTACTTGCTAAGAGAGATCTTTAGCACAGGTGACATTTTTTTGCTATTGTTTTACAAGGGTTGTTTTACTTTATATGAAAAGGTAACCTGCTTTCAGAATGTAACGTTTAATGGATCCTAAATCTTAAAATAAATCCTTTGTAGTTTTTAACTCTAACATTTAAAGGGTTTAAATAAAGTTGCCAATGGTTAAAAAATTACCATAAAGGATACTGTATAAAGAGATAATTTTTTAAAATTGATACTGTTCAAAACTTTAAACGTATTGTTTATGCTGCAAAAGACACATACATGTAAAAAAAAACTTTTCTTGGATAAGAGAAATAAACTTTTGACATATATTAAAATTAAAAGTGGAAAAATTCAGTTATAAAAGTACATAAAAGACAACAGATAAAAAACTTTTAGAAAAGCAAACAACATCATTTTCACTAATATTTTAAATTAGTTTTTGCCACAGAAAAAAATTAAAAGATTTTAGAGAAGTTAGAGATAATCAAAGCCCTAAGAGACTGGACTCTCCTGTCTGGGCGTATATTAGTCATAAAAAACTTGAGACGAATAAAAATTTCATTTCACTGTTTTAAAACCAAACTAAAGCTAAATCCAAATACAAATAAAAATTCTAAATTGTCTAATATATTTCTCCTGCTTCATACGAGACTGTTTAATGCAAACAAATACGAGTCTGTTAGACAACTTGATGCGAGTTGAATGAGTTTGTTCAAGTCGTGGTAAAGGCTCTGCTGTGGTTAACAGAATCTAGCCTGCAAACATTAGACACATTCCACCAGTGTTGTGTATACATAAATCCATAGAGCAATAAACTTTGCATAATCTTTCACAAGACAAAGATCATTTGGCTAAAACGTTTGGAAAGAAAGGTTTCATTTTACGGTTATCGATTCCACTATATATTTATTAAATTTACACCCTTCTATGTTTACACGTTTTATCCCAAAAATATGTAAAACCGTATAGTTTCAATACAAAAAACCTAATTTTTCTTAACTGATAGTTATTTCCTAACGGTATAGTTTGTCTTATAGTAGTTATTAGATATTCATTCATTATCCAACGCCCGTCTGTGGCAGTTGGGCCATTTGACGCCGAGCCTCCCAGTACCGAGCAGTGATGTCGTAAAGAGCATGGTTGAGTTTTGGGCAGGTGAGCAGGTGACTTGCCACCATAATTTCTGTGGAACAGAGTGGACACACGTCCGATTCGGCTATGCCAAGCCGGCGTAGGTGAGCCTGCAGATAGTCGTGACCGGTTTCCAGGCGGAACCTTGCAACAGCTTCACTTCTCTCCAGATGACCAGGTATGTGGCCTGGGATCGCTAAGTTTGCCCATATTTTGCCCGTGGATGCGTTTCTTAGTAGGTTCTTAGTGAGCCTGGATATGGTAGAGTCAATTTGGGATTTTGCTGCTTCAAGGGTTTGGAGAGTTTCAGGTTGCTCCTTCTCTGCTCCTTTTTTGGCCATTTCGTCCGCCTTCCCGTTTCCTGGAAGGCCCACGTGGCTGGGGACCCACTGTAGGCTGACATCCCAGCCCCTGCTAATAAGGTTGGCTAATTTCTTGCGGCAGTTCGAGGCATTCAGGCTTTCAGTGGGTTTGTTGTTGCTTAGGGCAGAGATTGCAGCCTGTGAGTCTATAAGAAACACAACACTGCTTGGTTGTAAGTTTAGCGCCTCAATATTATTGGCCGCCTCAGTGACAGCACATATTTCTCCCTCGAAGTTACTAGAGTTCCTGCCAACAGCTGAAGATTGCTGGAAAAACCCGCAGTAGGATCCTGCCCCAGCAGAATTAGTTTCAGGTATGTAAGAACCGTCTGTATAGACATGAAGCCACTCGTTACTCGGGTAAAGATTATGAATGGTTTCGAGAGCGTTTTTCCTTAGTTCTGCTGGATTATGTACTTTCAGAGTGAAAGGATCACCATAATCAATGCCTGTGTTGAGAAATGGGCGATTAGGAGTCAGTCGAGGTTGAGGTAAGTTTCCCATAAGAGGATTTTTATTTTTAGGTCGGTGCTTAAAGCACACAGTACAATTGAAGACGCGTGCACGGATTACATTCCGAGCACACAATATCCACACTTCTTGTGCGAGAAGTGATTGAGTGAGTTAAACTCCAGAATGAAGGTACTTCCGATGATATAGGTCAATCTAGGTGTGAACCACAGTGTGTTTCTTAGGCAAAATCACCGGATGTTGTGTCTCATAACGTTATCTGTGCTGCTTCGAGTCGTCCACCAACTCGCAGGTCGCCATCGCTATCGAGAAATGGTGTTAATCGTCGGAGCCTAGAAGATACCCTGTTAGGAGGGGTGTGTCCTAATGCCTTTAAATCTTCGATGAAGGAGCTTGCCTGAAGTAATTTGAATATTCTGATTCTGGCTGAGTTCAACTCTCCCGTAGTGAGAGGTCCAACAGTTCTTCCTAAGTGACGAGAGTTGTGTACAAAACGCAACAAGTACTCCTTTACACGCTGCAGTCGACTAAAGCTAGAATATTTCCCCAGCAAGGCCCATTCTGAGTGAACAGTGGAGAGAAGAGATATAGGTGAAATAGGTTTATATTCCCCTGTGTCAATGAGTTGTGCAGGCTCAAAATGAGATATAGGCCAGTTATCATGAGACTGTTGTAACCAAGAGGGTCCGTACCACCATAATTTTTGTTGAGGTAGGTCTGAAGGAAGTAATCCACGTGACGCGCTGTCAGCGGGATTGGGTTCACTCGATACGTGCCTCCAATAATGAGAAGGCAATAGTTCTTGAACCTGCGCTACCCGATTGGCGAGAAAGATTTTTAGTCGATAAGGAGGTGTTTGTATCCATGTCAGTGTTACTGTCGAATCGCACCATAGAAAAACAGAGGAAAATTCCATTTTTTGTTATAAAGAGATATAATATACGCCACTAATTGAGCGAATAAATGAGCAGCGCTTAGCTCCAAGCGAGGTACAGTGAGTTTTTTTCAGTGGGGCTACCCGAGTCTTCGATAATAGCTGCCGAATTACCACCGAGTTGTCACTAATCTGACATCTTACGTAAATGACAGCAGCGTATCCACTCTCAGAAGCATCTTAGAAACCGTGTAACTCAATGTTAGGCGAGTGACTCAAGCGTAAAGCTCGCGGAATTACAATATTTTTTAAACAATAATCAGTCTTTGCAAATGTTTGCCACTGAGTTAGAAGTTCAGTTGTTAGGGATTGGTCCCAGTTCAACCCTTTTGTCCAGAGGAGCTGCATAAAACATTTCGCCCACATGACAAATGGCGAAAGAAAACCACAAGGGTCATAAATTTGAGCGATAACGCCGAGCACTTGGCGTTTAGTTTTAGAGTTTCGAGGAAAATTCAAATGGTAAGTAAAAGAGTCCAAAGAGGATGACCAATGAAGTCCGAGAATATTATAATGAGGTTTTGCGGTATCCTGAAGAAACGTGGTTGTCTCTAGGTGTTCGTCTGGAAGATCCTGTAATAGTTGATAAGCGTTAGTAGTCCATTTGCGCAATTCGAAGCCGCCTAGAAGTAAAAGAGAAATGAGCTGAGTTTTCAAATGAGAGGCCCCATCAATGGAATCACCACCTGCAATAATGTCGTCGACAAACGTTTGTGTGCGGAGTACTTCGGCAGCCTGAGGGAATGAAGCACCTTCATCGGAGGCGAGCTTGGAGGACTTGGAGAATCCAAGCTACAAAGAGTTAAAAAAAACGTTATAAAAGACAAAGATGTTTATGAGAACATTAAGACTGATTATGTCTAGAATAATATAGTAGTCCGAATATTGCTCTAGAAAACAAATTGTATGAATTTTAATTGCATAAATTCTCATTTTTCTTCAACATTCTCTGGTTTGCACACTATTTTCATTTTTCATTAATTAATCCATATATTTTTACTTTTATTTATTTATTAATTTTTGGGATACTGCATTTTTGTTTTTTGATTTGTGAGAGTGTATTCACCCTTTAGAATAAAAAAAAATAATGATATTATTAATAATAATAATAATAAAAATAATAATTCATAAATCTAGAATAAGATTTAGTTAATTATAAATAATAATTTAGTGCAATATAATATATTGTAATAAAAATAATATAAACGTTATTTAAATCGTTTTATCAATTATTTTAATTCGGATTGGTTTCTCCATTTTTAATATATGTTGGTTGCTATTTACGCAATTATTTCTAGGCACCTAGGGTTCATCGGAAGGGTTTTCCAAATAGGGAAATTGGCAGATAATATTGAGTTAATGTCCCAAATAGTAGAAATAATGAGGGTGAGACGTTGCACGTTAAACTATTATAAAGGGCAATATATGATATTTATTAAATTATTATTTTTTTGTACTGTTTAGGATATATATATATTTACTTTCAGGGGGATAAATTGCTGTAAATATCTTACACTGAATAACTGTTACTCTTTTAGATTTATCTATATAATATTATATCTAGGTTTGTTTACTAAGAGGTAAATATATGTCAAGAGAGTTAGCCATTTACTGATTCAACCGTTTGAAAGATATATGTCAATACATATTCTAAATTAATGAAATTTACAGAAATCACAGATTACACTCTCTTTACAAGGTCAAAACATTTATTGCAAGGGTTCCTATTGCAGTGAATATTAACCATGTAGACTCGTTTAATAAAGTCTAGATATTTGATGGAGAAATATTTCTTTTCGGTGTTAGTCATCATATCTTTGTCTCCTAGTTAGCTAAGGAGAATTTATTTATCTCTTAAGTTAATTTTATGATAGTGTATAATTTATTAAATTGGAAATATACGAAAAATTAATTACCATATAGCATTAAATAATGAGTAGCTGAATGTAGTTATGTGGTTACCCTAAAGTATACAACATATAGACGCCGCGATTAGTAATAAATGTTTAACGCTTGTTTAGATAACTCATTAATTATGAAATAATTTATCATGTTTAATTCATAATTATATTTCCCACAATAAAGCTTATGTTTAAATTGTTTGTAGGTATTATAAGTAAATTTTCTAATAATATCTAAATTTTTCTGCGGCATTATAGTAATAGTTTTAAATTTATTTGATTTTTAAAACGTATTTTAAAATACTTGACATTCTATATACATAGTATTAGATAAATCGATATTATTATTAAGCAGTATTATAATACATAAGGAATAGTAACAAATGAAATAATTTATGCTTGTTCTAAAATAATATTACTATTATTATTATTATAAATATATTCTATTTTGATCTCATAACGTAATTTATTTCAGATTATTGACAGATCACAGACCACTTCATGCTGCTACAAATATACTCTACTTCCTATCCGAAAATCTTTTAAAGACATAAATATTTATCAATCTAATACGAAACATTAACTTACAGTTTTTACATTCACAAACAATACTTTTAAAATAATTAAAATAAAATATTATATTATTCCAAATGAATAATAAATTTCACAATTCAAATACTATACAAGACACATATTGATTCTAATGTAGGCAAATCACAAATACATACTCGAACTATTCAACTCTTATTATTAACAGAGGCACCATATGAACAACTGCAATCTTTATAATACATAACATACCAACACAAAAATAAAAAGTATATAAAAAAATTTTGAATATCACCTATATTTTCCTACTCAAGATTCATATGCAGATGTAAAATAGTTAATTATGTTTAATAAATAAAATTCTTCAATGCTTTTATATTCCACATTACAGCAAATTTTCTCTTCTTTCAATCCTCTTTTGTAAAATAGCTAGTTTATCCTAGTAAATTTGATGTTCGTTACTAAGTTTTTAATGACTAATTATAGGTCTACACATTTAAGTGGCGAAAAACAATATTTTTCTGCGTTTGCAAAAATGTTACTGATTGCAATAAAAGAACCGCATTAAACTAAATATCTGTGGCAAACGGCACGGTATATAGAATAAGGCTCTATATAGCGTTTCTCAGTGTAGATGATTATCTTTGAAGTTCTCGTCCCATCACCCTAGTAATGGGATGGTGTCTTCACTTAATCCTCCTCACCGGCATCTATACCTCGAAGACTGAGACCTCAGTCTGTAGTTTACCTTAATTGTTTCACTTTACAACACACAAATCCGTTACGAATTTAAACTCTGCTTTAATTTAATTTTACCAAACTAATTCTTTCAGATCCCTTAACCTAATTTATTGCATTGCTTTATTTTCTTATTATATTTACCTTACTATTGCAAACGTGGCTCTAACCAAGAGGTAATCCCCTTGTTCGGCGCGGGCAATCAAGCTCGTCGATCTTCCGTTTTGGTAGCTTACCATTCCTCCATGTTAGAGTTCGAGCAAACAGTAAATACTTTTTTAGAACAATAAATATAATTCCACCGATAAAGCTCTAGGTTGATATAGGCACCGTTATTTGACTAGTAACTAATACTCAGAAACATCTATCAAAAATCTACAGATGTATTAAAGATCTTGGGATGAATGAGAGATAAATGGAGCCAAAGAATAATATTAGGATAAAAAAACAAACAAAGAAATAAATAAATACGTATAAATATATATATATATATATATGTGTGTGTGTGTGTGTGTGTGTGTGTCTGTGTGTATATATTTATATAGAAACATTTACGAATGGAATTATTATTTTTTGGAGAAAATAAAATCAGGTAGATGTATCATCTCCATTTGTTCAATACTGGTAATCACTTCGCAGCTTACATTTTATCATAAAATGTATAGAGAATATGAATAAGGATTTAAATAGAAGTATCAATAATCATGTCTCAAATAAACGGTTTTTAGAATATATAATATTAAAATATTTTTATAAAATTCAAGTAAATAAATCTAATACAAATAATTTCCTCTTCCCTTTGAAAAATAAAGTTGTTAAAATTTGAAAATGTTTAAAGACAACAAAAAATAAGCTCTGAATAAATATTATTAAAAAACAAAGAAATGTATACTACTATTTGGGATTAAAAAACCTGAAAAAAGCAATAAAACGTAAACATTAAATGGCATAATATAAAGTAGAAAAACAATTTTATTTCCGCTAATACACGTACCTTTAACATTATATTTGGTATATGATTGTAAAGTAATTAATTTCCTCAACATGTAAATGCTAATTTTCAGTGAATTTACACTTAAATAATTCCAGTAACTAGTTTTAACAGATTTTATTAACACCTACGCATTCCATAGCATCCTAATAATGTGGAGTCATACTTGTTGGGTCGTATGATAATAATTTTGTTAAATTATATAAGTTTATTTTTCTATTCCATTTATTGCATTTTTTATACATGATTTTAGGTTCTCTGCTTGTTCCATTTTTCGTGCTAGTTTTATTTTATTTTCCTGATAATTTTGATACTAAATGTTAAGTACAGTCAATTGTATAGGACCATGTTGTATATTTATAAATAAAAGCTAGTTAGGTTCGCAATAACCCAAGATAAATGTATATTTAATATAAATAAATAAATAAATAAATATATATATATATATATATATATATATATATATATATATATATATATATATATATATAATGCATTTTATAGATATAAGATTTTAAATATCGAAATCATTTCCTACGGGAAAAAATGGATATAAACTTGCATGTAACATCTCTTGGTATATAAAGTAGTTCCTTAGTATTTTTATAAAGGAATTAAATATAACTTCTGATATCACACCTAGATACACAACGGATTGCTGGTAAAGAATTGTTTTATATCTTTTTAAACCAGTGTAACTGGTTCTTCAGTACCCTCCTCTTAGCTACATGGTTTACACAATATATAAAATAAGCCTAACCCTAAGTAACTGTTGTCGTTTTAACCCATGTTAATCCCTATACCCTCAAGTAACTGTTTCATAGATGTTCTCTAACTGTTAATGCTTAAGGTTAGCTTACTTTTATGGGTATTTAGTCTGGTACGTCATTATTTTCAGGTTATAACGTAATCTATAGTACTAGAACTTTAGTTTTCATTTACAATGATTTCAATATATTATTATCAATCCTTGGTTTGAAACTAGTCTACGATATAATAGTTTAGCTAATGATAATGCTAACCCAGAACTCTTAGATCTATTCAAGTTAATATATTTCATTATTATTTAAATTGGTAAGTGTTTGTGAGTCAGAATCAGATAAAATGAGTCGGTAAAGGTAAAATTAAAGAAGATAACCTGTTTGAAGTAATTAAACCTTCATACATTCATAGATTGACTAGTTATAGAACTAGGAACTTGACAAGTCATGTTTAAAATAACGGATTATTGATCAAGTTTTGATGCCGTCTTTTGCCAAAGTAAAGGATATTTTTCTCTTTTTAGAAAAATTGTTTTTTCCTTTACAATGGTTTATTGCATAACTGTAAATGGTATTTAAAAATGTTGCTAGTTTCAAATTAAATTAAATAAAAATTATAAAATTATTATAGTTCCGTATAGCAAAATTTACTAAATATATATCCTGTCATGAATAGGTGCATATAATGTAAGAAAACCTGAACACAGCAAACAATCCTAAATGCATAATATATATGTGCTAAAATTAAAATAAAAAGCGGAAGTTATATGCATCTAAGAACAAATATAGGCCTGTTACCAAATTTCTTACTATCTAATAACACACTTAATGTAGTATTTTGATTTTTACGTATATAGGTCAATATAACATATACTCCAATATTAAATCTACATTACAATAAATAAAAAAATAAGCGACCGCAAACTATCAAAAACAATATATTTTTTTTTTAATATCTATGTCCATGACGATGAACACTCTGCTAATATTATTTACAAGAATCAAGCTTTCAATGAATATTAAAACATAAGGTAATTACAATTGTTCAAGAGCTTTAAAATTCACTTTTCTGCAGAATGCATCGATATGATAACAAAACCATTAGAAAAAAAACAATGTGCCTCTCGATAAGTGTTTTAGAAACTACTGTTAGTCCTTCCAAACGTAGCGACTCGTTTAACCCCCTAAAGCCAATATAAAGTACTCAGTAACATTAAGGTTTAAGGAAGGCTTCTAACTGTAAGGCTTACACAATACATAAACTAAGCCCAACCCTAATTAAGGATGGTGTTTTTGTCCGTTCTAGCTTTACACCCTCGTGTTTGGTTTTAGATATCGATAGAGATTTGTCGATTTCTATAAGTATTTATCTGCAAGTAAAAGTTTTATGACGTAATATTTTACTAAATATACGACGACAAATAAAGTGATTTTAATTGCGTAATTTCAAAATAAACAATGTTTTTAATGTAAAAAAAAATATTAGAAAAACCACAATACCACAAAAATAATAAAATTTGATAATATTACAAGTTACTAAAGATTAACGCATTACGTGCATCTCGATGACCATGTCTTCATCATCAGATTGTCTTATTACAAAATTACAATCTATCAAACGGGATATTATAAACTACACTTGTTGAAATTTTGACAATATTTTTACTGCATATATTGTACCACTGTTTTTTATATCGATATTGTATCGTACTTTTTGTGCAATGTATATAATTTCTGAGAACAATATATTGCTTTAAATTGGTTATTGTACCACAAATCTTCAAACGCGTATTTAGTATATATATTTGTACAGGACAGGACACAAACGTAGTTAACTTTGAATATGTGGTTTAGGTACATTTAATGATCATATATTGAATACAAATTGGGAAATTTTGAGAACCTAACAGTCTTAGAATGATATATTATATACATTTAAATATCATCCTAATAAGTTCTACACTGAACTTATTAAATCTAATACATCGTAGTGGATCATTCTCTTAATATTATTATTATTATTACTTGTAAATTGATGGATGATTTCCATGTTATTAAAAGGAATAGGGAATCGATTAGCTATGTATTTCTTGGAAAACTATGGAATTAGTTTTGTATTTTCTAAATGATATTCTAACTCATATCTGATTTTCAAACTAAAAATATTTAATTTGTTCTTATAGTCGTTCTCTTGAAGGTTCAAAGCCACTTCAAAGTGGAACTCGAACTTATAAATTTGTTTCAAATCTTTAGGTAATACTAAAATTTAAAAAATAACATTAATCCTTCAAACATAGCCTAAATGCAAAGTTTACGTATATAAAGTAACTACTTCAAACAATTTATTCTAAATTTTGAAATGATAAAATTTTATTATCACTACCTTAGACCTTTTTATGCAAGAGAATTGCTTAAAAATAGAAAGTGAGGAGTGAAATGTGGCCAAAGCCCAATTATTCTATAATAAATAAAAATTACTTGTGTAAACTTTGTTAAAACCTGAAGTTTAAAGTGCGGATATGGGTAACTTCCTCAAGCAGCGGAGGTTAAAGGTTTAAACCGATTAAATGTTTCTTTATTAATTATATGGGAAATTATATATAAAAAACACTCTAAATCAATTAACCAAATATGTCTATATTGTTAATTATTATATATCTTTTAATTGTTGTAATTGGAATGTTATAATTCTACATATATTGCAGTACATTTGTCTGCCTTTTCTAACATTACAAATTTCCAATTGTTCACGCTTTTCGTAATGACTTCATTTTCAAAGCTTAATAATACTTATTTTAGTACTATATTTGTTCTGAAAACGGAGTAATTCCGAAACGCGTCAAGCAAGGTAATTATTACTGTTAGAAGAGGCACTAAAATGAAATAGAATGTATATAAATATTCGTAACACATGACGAGATTTTTTTTTTTTTAATCAAAAGTTTCATGTTTTTAATTCGTTTTAAAAAGAATGGGCTTTTCAACTTTTTTGGTCCCACGCTTTGCAGTATATTATTGAACTTTAGCTGCTACATTTTAAATTTATATGGGACAAGCTAATTTAGATAACGACAAACATTCCAAAATATCTAACAAAATACTCGTATATATATATATGTTTGTGTGTGTGTGTGTGTGTGTGTGTGCTTTGTCACTCCTATAATCTCAGTATAAAATGATGCACAACACAAGAGAACTGTACTCTGTTTTGATTTAAATGAAACTATAAAAAATGGCAGACTACGTAAGATTGTTTTAATAGATGTCAACCCTGTAAAAAGGTTATATAACATGCACAAGTTCTTATCAAATGATAATTTGTGTTTGTTCTCAAAACATTTTCAATTGTTTGTTTAGAACTATAGGATCATAAATATAAATTTTAATAATGTTTGTTGGAAATGATCTTTGTGTTCAAATGTTGTGTTTATTAGGTCTTAAATACCAACAATGAAAATAAGGGATTTCGTGTGAAAATGAAAGGGTTGGTTTATAAATTGTTATAAATAAAGTTGTTAAAAAATACAACAAAAAAATGTGTGGTTAAATTAATGTTGGGTTAAAGGGAAGAAGGGATATAGGAAGAGAATTTTTTAAATTAAAATTATTCATAAATTAATTTTCTTTGATAACAATTAATATAAGTTGTTGTAAAATATAAATTTGATTTTGAAAGGAGGAAAATTATTTTGACTACTGGACAAATTTATTAAAGAAGTAAAGAAAAGTAAAATTATTACAGACTGTGCTGTGATGTAAATTACATCTCATGATAATGAGAAACAATAATTTAACTAACATGCACCAAGAACAGTGATTATATTTATTTAAACAAATTTCTTATACAATCCTAAACCAAACGGTCACCAAGCCTAACATGTCTTAAAAAGAATCTATTCCCTTGGAACGAAAATCCAAAGGGTTAAATCTCATTGAGCTTGGTTTTTATATATCGTCCAGTGACTGGTTCTCTGGCAGATTGTGGCAAGTGTTTTACAGGGCTTTACTCCAGGCCGGACAGTCTCGTTTCAAAATTAATACATAGTGACGGAGCTCAGAGGTTAGGCAGCGTTGGGGGTGTTCGCGTGCGTGTGCTCCCGTGTTCGGGCCGAATCATCGCAACACACACACAGACACACACACACACACATACTACTTTCTAACACACACTCTCTCTCTCTCTCTCTTTCTCCCCTTCTAATCTATATTTCTATCCTTCAATCTCAGTCTGAGTAAGTCTGTTCTAAAACTACCTACGAAGGCGGTACAGCTACATGGTACGTTGGCTATAGTTGGAAGTAGTTAGGTTTAAAGAATGATTTCAGTTGATCTCAATCAGTAAAAAAAACTAAGTATAAGGTAATTAAATGCTAACTGAAAGTAGTTTACTTATTACCATGGTTATATAGAGTTCTGTCTAATATCGTGTTACGTTGAATATTAATGTCATAAACTAAAGTTTCATATTGAAAGTTCACTAATTAACATTTATTTGAAAAAAACCTCAAGTACCAGGAGAAATATTAATTGGTTTGAATATATTGTGATCTATTTCAACATTTAGGCATTTTAAAACAACAGAGAAAACAATTAATTGATAACACGCATAGAGGACAGTACGAATAAACTGTTAGTGGAACACTAGTGTTACGAGGTCGCAGTTTATCATTAAAGTGGAACCCATTAACGCAAAATAATGACCCCATGAACACAGTAAACTCTGGAATTATTAAATAGCCGACGAAATAATTTATTACTTACGCTGCGCCAAAACCACTACTGTAATGAAATTGTACTCTTTGTTCCTGAAAAATTAAGTATACAATTTAGCAAATAAAACAGTTGACTGACAAAAATTACAGAATTCAAAAGTGAACATTATATCGGTTTATTCTTAAACTAGCGTATTTATTTAATAGTAAAACAATATATTAAAATGCAATGAAATATTGATAGAGAAATATCAAAATAACTCTCGTCATATATTTTTTTAGAAACCCTACTTCTACTATTTCATGAAAAGCAATACTTCTCCGTCTTTATTTTAAAGAAATCAGTCCCGTCAGTGCCTTTCCTTAAATAAAAACACAAACATGCACGCACACACTACCACGGACGCACTATACAGTTAACAATTTAACTTTGTGAGGGTAAATGACTGGAGAACAAACTTTTTGAAAGTACTAAAAGTATTAAGTTTTAAAGAGTATTAAAATTGTGATATAAATACTGGAATTAGGAAATATAATTTTAAACTTTGCGCTCTTGCAATAAAAAATATAATGGAAGTAAATGTAAGAGTTATTAGGTAAATAAACAATCTTTACAAAAAAATTTATAAAATAAAGTCGAGTCTTACTTGTAATCAATTTCGAAATAAATCATTTACACATTACATAAAGTGTAGTTTAAACCTGACAATGGATTTTTTAACGAAATATTCTTATCTCTATTTCTGAATAAACGTTGTACGCTCTTTTCTTGAAAGGCTTTAAATTTTATTCCGTAATCAATGTTTTTTTCACGTCAAGCACTTTTTTAGAATCATAATATTAAACAGATCCTAAATATTTTTCTGTTTTACAAATCACATATGTCTCAAATGTAATGATGAAACGTTTCCATGGGTCTGAATTGTTTGCGAGTTAGGTTAAAATAGAACGTAGTTTATCGAAATAAAATTGAATTGCAGATCGAACATATTGACTCTAAAAAATAATGCTAAGTGGAAAATAAAACTGAAAACGTATTCTCTTTCAGTATGTAGCAAATTTTCTAGTTTCTTTAAAAAGGTTTTTGTTTCAACTCACAATCAAATAAAATCTTTTAAAAATTTTCTCACATCCCAAACTATTGAAGAGAAACGACGGAAACTAAGTAAACGATTATTCATGAAGTTATAACTTTTGGTAGTAATTTAGTTTGGTTTTATAAAATAGTTTCTATCATGTATAGTTTTATCAACACTTATTTTTAGGACCAGTAATTATATTTACCCTTGTTTATAGACCTTAGCTACGGAAATCACTTCAACTTTGATATCAATATGCAAAAAACAAAAATCACTTATTTTCATATTAAGATCTAACTGTAGAAATATTCGCATTATCTTTTCCTATTCCATGATACATAAAACTGTGTAGAAGTTCAAAGTAGCTTAGATTAGTTAATAATTACTGTACAGTTACGGTAAATTTATTTTACTCCAACCTAACAAGATATGATGCTTTAACTTGTTAAACAATTTTGTACGAATTGTTGGTTATTATCAAATACGGTTAAAAACAGTAATAAAAACGCAGAAATCTATTTCAATAAATCTTGTTTGATAAAACAAAATAATCGTTATTTTATTTTCATAACGGTCGTAACTTTGCATAAATATAAAGGAAAATTGATATTTACAATCGGTTCCCACAAAGAAACCTATTAGCTTCTTTAATAGTAGGCCTAACAGCATTTAATTTTGTAAAGGCATTTTAAATACTTTTTTTTAATTTTTACTTTCTCATATCTATTTGATTACAGTATTCTGCATTTCCTAACATTAACATTTCTTTGGTTGTCGCGTTTTGGAATGATTCTATTATCAAAACCTAGTTATTACTCTATTTGAAATACATGATCAAAGGAAGATATTGTAATGTAAAGGAAATATTGTATATTAGGAAAGCCCGAAAATTATATATATATATATATATATATATATATATATATATATATATATATATATATATATATATAAATGTATATATATATATATATATATATATATATATATATATATATATATTTAAACCAACACAGGTTATTCAAATACAAGAATATTTATTATTTTATATCCAAAGCTTTTCGTTGGCAAACAGTTCCAACATCATCAGGTTGAACATCATCAGATTCCTGATGATGTTGGAACTGTTTGCCAATGAAAAGCTTTGGATATAAAATAATAAATATTCTTGTATTTGAATAACCAGTGTTGTTTTAAATTAATAAACAAGAAAACGTATTATATATATATATATATATATAGGCCTATAATTATATATATATATATATATATATATATATATATATATATATATATATATATATATATATATATATATATATGGATAGTTTAATATTCATGATGATGTTGGTACTGTTAGCAAACGAAAAGCTTTGAATTGTAAATTCAATTATAATTCTTTTATTTGTATTTTGACTTAGTTCTTTATTAATACACAAAAATACATATTGCGATATATATATAGGCATAACATTTTTGCAAAAAGATATTTACTGTATATTTCAGTTTGCTTATTTTTACCATTCTGTCTAATAAATTTTGGTATAACAATGCTAGTTTTCTGTTTGGCTTATTAGAACAGACTTTTATTATGATGTACAGCATTTTATACAAAGATTTGAGGTGACAAAGCACAATGTATTTAGTGTGTTAGGTCTCGTAGAATGTTTATCGTTATATAAATTAGCTTCACGCATATAAATTTAGAATGTAACGGCCAAAGTTAAATAATATACTGCAAAACGTAAGACAAACATATTTCAAAACCATTTTTTTAAAATCATATTTATAACATGAAAATGTTAATATACTTAATTTATATTCTCAATAAATTATAAAAGCATAGAGATTAAATAATTATCAAATAAATTTTAATTCACTATATTTCCTTAGTATCTTCATTGGGTATTTTAGCTATTTTTTTCATTGTTGTTTTGCTTATACTCCCATTACTACTGTCCATGTCTATAAACGTGAGTTTACAAATAGCCTTAGCTGTTTGCTTACTCTTCAAATATTACTTGCTTACAATATTAAGCCCTTTGCAGAAACTCATCATAAAGTAAGCGTCCAAAAAAATATAATAAATAATAATAATAATAGAATAATCAACTACAATGTTTTAAATTTGAAAAATTCAGTGTAAATACGTGTTTTATGTGCCTATTCAATTGTATATAATATACAATATATAATATATGTATATAATATATAATATACCGTTCTAAGATTTTTAATTTTCAAAATTAACTATCCTGTTTGTAATATACGATCATTAAATGTACCGGACAAACATATTCAACATTAAGTAAGTTTGTATTTTATCATGTACAAATATGTATGCTAAATAAGCGTTAGAAGATATGTGCTACAACAACCAATGTATAGCGATATATTGTTCTAAGAAACAATAGACATCATTAAAAAAATGCTATACAATATCAAAACAAATTGGTACAATATATTACGATATAAATATTGTCAAAAACCCTTTAGTTCAGAATAGTTTCTAAATTATTGTATTCTAGACTTTAATTTTGTAAAACGAAACTGTAATGAAGACCGCATGGTCATCGAAATGTACATAAGACTTTTTTCATTATCAATTTGTAATAATAAATACTTTTGTGGTATTTGGGTTTCAGTTAATAATTTAATTACATCTAAAAAGTGAAGTACATTAATAGTCGTGTTAAGTTAGTAACATAACTATAAGTTAGTAACTCACAAAACATTTAGTTACAGTCAAAGAGCTAAAAAAATCGATGACCAAACGCAAGATCGAGGGTGGAAGTTTAGCCCAAATCAAAACACAGCCCTTAGTTCGGGTTGGGCTTATTTATGTATTGTGTAAGTCATACAGTTCGAAGGCCCCACTAAGCCCTAATGTGACTGAGTACGTTATATTGGGTTTATAGGGTTAAACGAGTCGCCAGGTTTGGATGGTGATACTGTGTTTTGAATGGACTAACACTGCTTATAAAACGTTTAACGTAAATTCACCAATTGTTTGTTTTATAAAGGTTTTATTACCTTTCTGCAGATAAGTGCAATTTAAAGGTCTTGTAAAATTGTGATTACCTAATGGTTTAATATGCATTGAAAGCTTGTTTGCTGTAAATACTAAGTACAATACTCATCGTGATGGACATAAATATTTTTAAAATAATTTTATTTAGATTATTGCGGTCACTTAATTCGTTGTTTATTGCTGATATAAATGAAATACTGCAATATATGTTATGTTGATCTATGTAAGTATAAATCAAAGTACTACAGTTACATAGTTACTAGTACTTTGTACTAAAGCGTTTCATATCTGGTAATAAGATTTCCGGCAACACATTTGATATTATATATATATATATATATATATATATATATATATATGTAAATATATATAATTTGTGATTTTGTTTTTACTTTTAGCACAAAGTTAATACATTTAGGATTTTTGGCTGTGTTCAGCTTTTAGCACATTTTATAGGAAAATTTATGACAGGATTTAAATTTAGTAACTTTTTTGTGTCAATATACAGAACTAATATAATATTATGATATGTCTTTCATTAAATTTAATACCAGCAACATTAAAAAAAAAGTTACAATGATTGAAAAAAAATATTGTAAAGAAATATGAAATATTTATAAAATGAAAAATGTAATTTACTTGCCGAATGACAGCATCAAAACGTGATCAATAATGCGTTATTTTTAAAAAAATTAAAACAAAAACATGACTGGTAAGTTTATAAGTGTATAACTATTCGATATATGAATTTTTGGAGTTTTAATTACTTCAAGCAGGCTATCTTTTTTAACTTTAACTTTTCCGATATATATCTGATTGTGTCTTACAAACACATACCAAGTAAATAATAATGCAATATAATAAATTGAATAGATATCCAAGAGGTATTATTTAGCACTATCATCAGCTGAATTAAAGTTCATACTTTAGTGGAAAAGGGATATTTTACTAAGACTTTTATTGTAACAAAAAATACTGCTTTAATTTTAAAGTTACAGCCCTTTGAAATACAATAATTTTCACGATAAATCAGTAAAATATTACCTCATAAGTTTATTTACCTTGAAATAATTTAGAAAAATCGATAAACTCATATCGATAACCAGATGTAAGGCAAGGGTATAAAGGTATCACGCCCTAAAACTCCGCCCTTAATTCGGGTTGGGAGTAATTTATGTATTATGTAAGCCTTGCATTTAGAAGGGTCCAATAAGCCTTAATATTAATCAGTACGTAATTGGTCTTAGCTAGTTAAACCACTACATATTATATATTAAACTGCACTTTAATATTATTTATAATATAACTAAACCTTATTCTAGATTTATGAATTATTAGTTTTATTATTATTTTTATTAAAATCATTTTTTTTTAATATTCTAAATGGTGAATACACTCTCATAAAACAAACAAAATTATTTCACGGAAATTCACCTATGACGTAAACGGTTGCAGTATGGTTTACTTTTCATTGCAAGTTTGTTTGCAGTAAATAAGAATAATGTATTGTCCATTAAAATGTATATATTTATTTTGGATTAATTACTTATTTTATTGTATATTGCTGATATAAATAAAACACTAGAGTATATGTTATATAGACCTATATGCATATAAATCAAAGTACAACTATCTTATATAATATTTGGTAACAATATATTTGGTAGTACATTTGATTTTGGGTACAAATAGTTTAGCACGTATATTATGTATCAAAATGTGATTGAAAGTGCTCTATTTATAAATTTTAAAAAAACATAACTTATCAAGTATTTAAGTGAATACCTAGCTAATTACATCAAACAGGTTTTTAATTATAAAATATATAAATTATATTTTACATTTCTAATATAATATACATTTAATTATATGGTTAAACACTAAACTAATCAAGCTAAAAGTACTCTATAAATCTAATAATAGGCGAAAAAATTAATTTGATATTGTTACATTCAGAACTGCCAACATACAGTGTTCAATGTGGGAGTACAAATCTGCAATTCAGGTTTCACATGAAACAAAAAAATATTACGATCTAGGTGATTTACAGTTAAGAGTTTAAAAATAATAAATTTTGATTGTTATATTTCATTCGCGCAAGTCCAATAATGATATTTAGTTTCAAACATAGACTGAACTTTAATTTAAATAATTTTTTATACAATCTTTTTAAAACACACTCACACATACACACCCACCCACACACACACACACACCTACACACACACACACATACACACCCACACACACACTCACTCACACACATACATATATACATATATATATATATATATATATATATATATATATATATATATATATATATATATATATATATATATATTACATATATTGATATGTTTTCTTGTAATATAGCTAATAAATTTAAAATATTTCAAAATCAAGAATAATTTAATGAACATATTAATTCAAAGCTTTTCACCGATAAAATAGTACCAGCATCTTCAGGAAAATAATTATGTTATTCATTAGATAATTATTTTTCTGAAGATGCTGGTACTATTTTATTGGCGAAAAGCTTTGAATAAATATATTCATTAAAAGTATTCTTGCTTTTGAAATATTTTTTTAATTTATATATATATATATATATATATATATATATATATATATATATACACACACACACACACATATATATATATATATATATATATATATATATATATACCATTAAAAACACTTTCATAAACAAGAACTTTATTTTTCTTCATATATTGCAGCTTTATGCTGATGGGCAGTGTCAGCATTATCAAAATATTTAAAGAACAATTTAGGTCTATGACTACATCTGGACTGTTCATATAACCGTACAATGCTTAAAATATTAATTATTCCTATATTATCATCTTCATTATAGAATATTTAATAATCTGTATTTGCTTTAGTTTTTTATCCTTGAAATATCATTGAATACGCTAAAAATAGTATTATGTTTAGACTTTATTTGTTCTTGCTCCTCAATGAGTGTATGTTCAATATTATGTTTATATATTTCTAAATTCTCAAAAATAATAATTTTTAAACCTTCTTAAGCATGTTTAATTTATTTCATATTAAGTATCTCTGAGAATTCATGTTTTTTATGGATACAATGTGTTGCTAAATTTGATTTATATATATTATGTTTTTCATATGTATTTTCTTTATTTTTAGTTTTTCCTACATAATATTTTTGACACATTGGTAATTTTGTACTATAAATCCCGCCTAAATCCAAATTAATTAGTTTAATATTTGTATTTTTTCTATTACCTATTTTATTTTTTATATAATAAATTCGTTTATTATTAGTGTTTTTAAATATTTTTATAGTCGGTTTAATTTCGTATCCGGAGAATATGAATTTAGACCAAATAGTTTTTTTTTTTAATTATTAGTTGTATAGCTATTTTTGTTAACATTATT
Organism: Prosapia bicincta; assembly: GCA_036971475.1. NCBI lineage: Eukaryota > Metazoa > Arthropoda > Insecta > Hemiptera > Cercopidae > Prosapia > Prosapia bicincta. Next base: position 155,082,108 of record JBAIZL010000003.1, read on the forward strand.
TTCTATTTTGTAATTTCTATTTGTAATTGTTTCTTTTTTATATCCATATTGTGTTGCTATTTGGTATAATATATTTAATTTCTTTACCTTATTTATATCATTTAACGGAATTTTATTGAATCTATATATTAAGCTATATAAACCTGCCGTTTTTTATTATATTTATTATCTAATTATCCTACTAATAGAGTGTTTATTTTATTTTGATAATTTTCGAAAAATTGGCAATATCTTTAAAAAGTAGATATTTGTAAATCATAATAAACTATAATTATTTGGTGGTTATGCCAATATGAAGATTCTAGAAGATCGAGTTTTTCCTGATGTCAATTTTTAAGAAGTCTTTTGAAGCAGAAATTGTAGGTAAGCATTAAAAATTTCTCCATCGCTTATTTGCTTGTAATAGTTTATTCGTTGAATATAAATTTATTATATATATATATATATATATATATATATATATATATATCGTACATACACGCACACACATGTATATATATATATATATATAGATGTGTGTATGTATGTATGTGGTTGTCGGTGTATGTGTGTGTGTGTGTGTGTGTGTTTGTGTGTGTGTGTGTGTGTGTGTGTGTGTGTGTGTGTGTGTGTGTGTGTGTGTGTGTGTGTGTGTGTGTGTGTGTGTGTGTGTGTGTGTGTGAGTATGTGTGTATGTGTGTTGTGAGTACATAATAATCATTATTATGGCAATGATTATTATATTTTTACATCGTGATTATTTTTATTGCTTTTTTAGAAAAGTTTGAAACGTCCCTGGTTTATTATTTTCTTTAAGGCGCTCTTTATATATGTCTTTAAATTTTTTTTTGACATCAAAGTCCCATTTTAGGACCCTTAAGTAACTCCCAAGTAAAAAAAAATCGCACAAAAGGGATGTGAAAAGGAAGACCCAAACACATATATTTCGTAAGATGTATCTGAATAGGATCTGACGATTTCACTTGGATTCATTTTTAGCGAGACGTATTATGGCGAGATCGACATTAGAACGTTTTTGGTGTCAAAGTGCCTCTTTTTATTCTATCATTTTGAGTTGAAAAAAAACAATGGTCCTATATGAATGCTGATTACCATTTTTAAACAAGAAGTTTAAATTTTTACACAAAGAGTTTACACAAATATCTAAGTAAGTTTTTTTTAATTTTTCTAGTATATAATAACGTAAATTCGTTATTTTATATATATATTTATATGAGTTTTTAGCCCACTAAATATAGGTGCTCTATGAAATTTATTAGGCAGCTATATTATATATTGAATTAATTTGAAAATTTAAAAGTTGGAACTTTTTAGGGTATTGGTGTACAATTTTGCAGTTAATATCTTTTAAATACGTCAAATTAAAATAGTATTACATTATATTTACGGAATTAGTATTGAAAATAATTCACGTTAATTTCAAACATAAATAAAAAAATAAAGATAAAGTGTAATTCATAATACACTTTCAAGATAACACACATTTTGTTTATTTACCGTTAACGTATTTTCTAAATCCTCAAATAAATCAACATACCCTTTAACATTGCACAATTTCTGAAAAAAGGAACATGTTTAAAAAAAATGTATAAACAATTTTATTTTTATTGAAACTTAATATATAATTTTGTAAATTATTGTACGTTTTTATATTAAAGGAATCAAATGTGTAATTTTAAAATATATTGATCCTCTGAGCATCTTTGTGCGTAGTACAATTCTTATTATTTGTAATAAATCATGCAAGTATAGCACTGACTTGCCGTCCTTTACTTTAGATGATGGAACATTACAAGTATTTTACGTGTTATTCTGACGTGCAATATCCGACGTAATAAAAAATTATTGTAACTTTATTTTACATTATGTAACTGAACATTCAATCATGTGTATAATGTATGGTACATTAAATTATAAATAACTATTTCTCAAAAAATGTTACTATCAAGAATAAATTTATTAAATATCTTTAAAAATAGTTCCTTGTTTTTTTATTTTTGAATATATTGACATTATTAATCAAATTAGACAATCAATTTTATATACGCCTGCTTCCACCACTGAGAAAACTTATGAAAATGGTCATTAAATAATGTTTTTCTTTTAATTCCGATGACATTTAAAGAAGCGTATGTCTTTAGCTTTATACAAATCGTAATAATATTGTAGTTCAATAGCAGATAGGTAAATTTAATATGGATTTGTATTAACTCTTACCACTTACTAACATTTTTATATAGTCTACAAAGCTAATGTAAACATTTAAATTGTTTATAGTTTTTATATTATATGTATTGTGTTATTGAATAAAATGTATATTGTAATGCAAGTGATTCTAATTAACATCAGAGGTACACGGGATAAAAGTCATTAAACGTCATAAAAAAAAATATGAAGTAACATTTACCAATATAAATACACTGAATATCTTAGAACGATTGGTTAAGGTAATAACCTGGGAATTTAGGGGGAGGGGAAGGTTTTTAGCTTTCCGTATCGTCCACACTTTAAACCGTGTCGTACTACTATAAGTGTATTGAACGAGAAGTAAAATTTATTGAACTATTATTCTGAGAAATACTGTTAAATTCTCACATTTTAATCGGTTTATAAAGGTATTTATAATATAATACTACGTGACATATTGGGTTATCCATGAAAATGTCAATGTAATTTTCATTTAATGTTGAAGGTAGCAAGATTCTTGTTTATTTTTTTACATAACGGTTTTTACATGGTCAGTAGAATATAATCATACCTGTGACGTGTGTAGGTTGGAGTGTGGAGATGAGAAGGAAGCATTTCTTGAAGAAAATTCCAATCAAAAGTAACCCTGCTACCAAATTTTGAAAGTTAGGTCGTTTTATCCTCTTTAAGTCTGGCTACCGAATCTCTATTTTAGTTAAAGAATTGGACCAAATATATCCAAGACATTAAGAGACACCCAACTCTATTATCGTGCAGTAAATTTCCAGTCATAGTATTCCCAGTAATACAAAACCAGAAAGTAACATTATCTTTTCGCTACTGACGTTGGTTAAGACAGGGTTATTTTGAACCCAATATTCTGTCTACTTGCTTGTTCAGTAAAGCCAAAATGTGATTAAAAAACTGCAAAACCCACAAATTATCGCTCCCTTTATCCATTGCAAATATACGACTTTTAGTACTTCCGCATTTTTGCATATTACACTCACTTACTACTGTTGCATGACTACAGGCTTACCAACAAAAACTTATGATATTTTGTTTCTCACTAGACCATGAATATATTCCTTTATTTATGTTGATAATATTCATATGATTTCAAATAAATTGTGGTAAGACTGTCTCATAAATAACAATATTCTTTTAAATCTATTTTATAGGCGGTAAATTTTTGGCAGTCTAGAAGAAATGGTCTCAGGGTGTAGTGCCGCCATTTTAAAATTCCTACTCCCATGCGTCGATAGAGTGGGCAGTTAAACTCCAATCACTAAGGATGCTACACTTCTTCCTGCCGCCGACTCCGAAGTTCGCGTGGTTATTCGTTTTTTACCGTCTGAAATTCATTGTGTGTTGAGTAGTGTTTATGGTGAAGACATTACTTCGGGGCGAATGGTTTCTTCTTGGCGTAGAATAGCAATAAAATTTATTTCTTGAAACAAATATAATAGCATATATACTTCAATTAAAAGTGTATAATTACAGAATTTACATACTCATAGTAAATATGCAACTATTTATAAATTTATTTTATATCTTCCATTATAGTAAAATATTGAAGTTACTATAATATGCCTCTTAAAAGGATTACTATACTAACGTACAATTTTTTTTTTTAAATAAAATACACCGATGACATGCATTGCATAATACTACTCTTGAATGAGATATAAGGTCTTAGAAGTTATGTTAGGGCACATGTACTATAAGCTCTTTTTAATGGCTTTAGTCGTCAACATATATTCTAAAACTATAACTATATGAAGCAACTGTGGCGTAATGTTTATTTTTAAATAAATAAAACCTCTAAACCACAAATAACATTTTATTTAAACCTTATGTACATTTCGATTGCCCAGCAATCATCTTCAGAGGTATTTAAAAAATGCAACTGTTGTACATAAGGTTTAAATAAAATGTTATTTGTGGTTTAGAGGTTTTATTTATTTAAAAATATATATTCTAAACTGAAGAGGAATACGCTGATGTTATACTTTTACGTGATGTAAAATAATACTGTCTGAGAGTAGAAATATTAGTTTTAGGAACAAATTTTATTTTTAATCACATTTTACATTGGATGGAATTAACGAACAGAATAGGTAATTTTTCCCTTCCTATAAATAAAGAATGTTATTATGTGTAGGTTAAATTAAACTTGTGTTTTTACTTTTATCCAATTCCCTATCACAATAAATGTAGTGTATTTGGAGCATTATATGTCTGATTCTTTTGCTCTAATATTTCATTTTTATTATATTCAACCAGTGTCTGGGCCACCAGAACCCTCCCAGCCGTCGTGACAGGCAATCTCCAGCCATCTGCCTCTGTCTCATATGCGCATGCGGTTAGTATCCCCACAACGCGTGAAGGAAATATGATTGATTCCCCACGTACCAAGGTGATATGCTGTTTCCATGGTAAATCCGGAGAAAGTGAAATGAAACACCAAGACTACAGTAAGTGTTACGCTAAGTGTGGGATGAAAACAAACCTGGCATGAAAAAAACCCGGCCAGGAGAAATTCCACAACAGGGACCCTGGTCGCTAGGATATCCTTATGCTAAGCGATAAGGAGGGTATCACCTTAATAATATCTTGTTAGTGAGGCAAATACATTTACCTGTTCTTCCTCTAAATAAATTAACAACCTAACTTCAAAATATACCAAATTGATCGATTAGCTATCCATCAACTCAAATTATTAACCTAAATTTGTAGGTTTTTGCAACAATAAAATATCCAGTTCCAAATAAAAATAGAAATATTGTCTCATAAACAAGTAATAACTTATCTATGGTATTGTCGTAAATTAACTAGATTTACGCCTAACTAGGCCTATAATTAAATACAGTAAACTTACTACGTCGATTAGTAAATGATGTTTAAAATTGAAAAACTCCAAAACATGTGAGATGTTAAATCCATATAAAATAATTGAAAATGTGACGAAGAAAGCAGAAAATTGGAATCTTTAGCCTCGTTGTGCAACATATAGGGATATGCGGAAGGTGATATCAAATATCCTTTCTCGATAGTTGCAGTGGTTTTACATTAAACCATCCGTTTTTAAATATTTTACATTGTCTTATGCCGACTATTATATGTTGAAGCTACATGATGAATGATTTAATTTTGTGTTTTTATAACTATAATAATTATAACTAAAGAAATCGCTAACTAAATGTTTTAGGTTATGTAGATAAAATCAGCTGCCTCTATGAAAAATAAATGTTTTCTATAGAATATTTGCTGTATAATTGCAGGAATTAAACGTCAAAAAGTATTAAACTGAAAAAAAAAAATTACAAGTATATTAATCTGTAAGTTCCTGTGTACTTTTATTGTTTTTTATAACTATTAAACTCGATGGAATCCTAATAGACGTTTCTCCTTAAGACGTTTTACACCCGCATACACACCCACACAAATATATATATATATATATATATATATATATATATATATATATGTGTGTGTTTGTGTGTGTGTGTGTGTGTTTGTGTGTGTGTGTGTGTGTTTGTTTGTGTGTGTATGTGTGTGTTTGTTTGTGTGTGTGTGTGTGTGTGTGTGTGTGTGTGTAACGAGAAACAATGATTTATATAGAAAATGTAATGTAAGAAAAAAATTAAAACTTTTAAAACACAGCTATAAGATTTGATTCAAAACACGAACCCTTAACTGGATAGAATATTGTTTTTATATCTGATTTAATAAGGAAATATGTATATTATACATCAGGCAAAATAAGTGGCAAAATGGATTTTCTTTTAAAATTTATTTATTAGCATAGAAAACCTTCACTTTTACTTCCTAAACTGAAAATAAATGTCGTACAATAAGAGATGACAAACAAAATTATAAACACACAGGTTTTGATATCTTTAATCTGGAGAGATACGCTTCGATCAAGATCGTCAACACCCGGTTTATTTGAGACAATTTATTTATTGGAATTAATTTATTTTATTTATTTGTATTTTAGAAATGTAATTTTTACAGTTATTAGAATAGTTTTTCCTAATAACGTTTCACTAAAATCCTTACCACGACTAATGAGTCTGCGATAAAACCTGTCTTTGCAATCCTGCTCGGCAGAATAAGTCGACTTTAGGATAACCGTCACATAAAAACATATATCAAATATATATCTGCAGGTACTTTCTTTTGCATAGTATTTCTAATGTGATCATTGATTGTTTTCTGTAATAAGTTAAATATAAAGTTTGGTGTTTAATACAAAACAAGTAATATTAAAATAGACAAAATTCAAACAAACTTCTATCGAGGTCACAAAAAGATAATTTTTATTTTAGTTTGATCTTATTCAATTAATAGAATTAATATAAATGTGTATATGAATATAATAGAATAATAAGTGTCAAAACAGAGCGCAACGCTAATTACTAAAACTAAATTTATTTAATGACTTAATATTTGAAAAACCTTTAATAACTGATATTTTTGTTGTGCTATTCCCCAAGATTTTAAAAAGATGCATTTGAACTTCAGTGGAAAAAAAAATAATAATGTTTTTTAACAAATAAAAGGAGTGATCTTATATTAGACATTGAAAAAAAAACTTTTATATTTAGCTAAAATATATAAAACTGAGCACTATACTAAGACTTCTCTTGCCAAATTCTAAAAACAGTATAAAATGACCGTCTCTTGTAGTCCTTGAAGTCAGGCAAATCCCACTAAGCTCCAGGGTCTATAATCTCTTGCTCCGTTGTTGAGTGGGGTTATTAGGCAAACCCAAAAATTTATTTTTAGGCCTTTAGAACTCAATAAACCGATATAAAACTTTTCATTTCAAAGTTTTATTCCAACACTCTCTTCTGATCAAATGGCGTGGTTATTAATAACAGTTTTATTCCTTGAGGACTGTTTACAATTAGAGAATGTTGCATCTTCTCCAATTATTTGGATCTCAAGTATTTTTATATTTATTCATCTAGATCATGAAAAACTTTTCAATATGGCGAATATTAGGGATAAAGTTCTCATATTTCTTGTACTTACATTCAAGGAAAAATATAATGAACTGGTTTTTGTTCTATAAGAAACAGTACTGTAAAATAATAAGTTATAATATATATATACACACACACACATATATATATATATATATATATATATATATATATATATATATATCACTTTCACTTATGTACTTAAACAAGAATCTTACTTGGTATTTATGCGAGCTAACTTTCAATGGCTGATCGTGCCGTCATCCTCGGGCATAAAGAACAGTGTTGTTGTAGACTGCGAGCTGAGTGGATTTCTCGTTGACCTTGGTGTACCTTTATGTTCTATATTTAGATTCACTGCACTGTGCGAGTTTTTAAAGTTTGTTTTGGGGTTAATATTGTCTATTAGATTGAATAATTTATCGTTTTTTGATTTTGTTTGTATTTGTTCGTTAATGTTATTATTGTTATTTTTATAAATTTCTAGTTGTTCACAGATTGTCATTTTGAGGCCATTTTGAATCTTTTTTATTAGGTGTACGTTTTTTAATGTGGGGAATGTGTGTTTGTTTTTGATGGCGTGTGTGGCTAAGTTTGAGTTATAAATTTCAGGTTTGATTTATGCATTGATGTATGCATTTTGTATATTCCGTTATTAAGTGTAAAACATATTTTGTCTGGTTGGTTTATTTTGCTGATTATGTTTCCTGTGTTTTTGTAGGCTATGTTTTTATTATTATTTTTTCGTGTTTTAGGTATTCCTTTTATGTTGTATCCTGTGTATGTGAATGTAGCCCATTTTGTTGTTTATGGTTCGATTTTAGGTTGTTTGAATTTATTTAATATTTTAAATTCTAATTTATCTATAGTTTTTTTATTGCATCCATTTTTTTTTGGCTATTTGATATATCATTTTTTTTTCTTTGGTTTTTTCTTCATTATTTAGAGGCAATTTTAGCAACCTGTATAAAAGTGAGTTGTAAGCGGCCATTTTATGTTGTGGGGGATGGTTGGAGTGGTTTGGTATTGTACTAATGGTTTGTGTGGGTTTCCTATAAATAGAATATTCAATGTGTATTGTATTTCTGGTCAATGTTAGGTCTAGATAGTTTATTTTATTGTTTATTTCTTCCTCCATGGTGAATTGTATGTTAGGGTGTAAGTTATTGATTTCATTTAGGATGATATTATTATTGATTGCTTTATTTTGTGAGATGTATAATCCATCGTCAACATATCGTATCCAATGTCCGTTATGGTCGTGTGTTTTTATGGTTTGTGTGATTAATTCGTCACGTTTTTGGAGGTAAATTTCTGATATTATACTTGAAAGTGGTGATCCGATTGCTAAGCCATCTATTTGTTTATATATCTTATTATTGAATATGAAATAGTTTTGGTTTAGTATGGTCTTTAGGCATTTTATGATTTGGTTTGTGTATTTTGGGTAGGTTAATTTGTTTTTTATTATTTGGATGGTTTCGTTAATTGGTATATTAGAGTACATGTTTGTGATATCAAATGATATAAATTTGGTGTTTTTGGTTATGTTTATTGTTTTTAGTATTTCCGTTAATTCAATTGAGTTATTTGTGGTGTATTTATTTACCAATTTAAGTTCGTGTTTTAGGTTTTTGGCTATTATTTGTACATTTTATAGGCAGGTGCATTTTCAAAATTTATTAAGGGTTTTATGGGATAGTAAATCTCATTAATTACGAAAATCAAGATATCATCAGAAACATAGCATCACACGAAATCAACAAAATCATCAACAAAAAAATATCAAAAAAGGAAATCACTTTGAAAATAAAATACAAATAAACCAAATTAACAAATTGAAACAAAAACTATTCAAAAACGAAATAATTGCAACTAAAGCGGACAAAAGCAACGCTACAGTAATCATATCAAAAAGAGAATACAACCACAAAACAGAAGAGTTCATGAAATCTAACAATTGCAGAGAATTAAACAAAGTTCTCACTAAAAAATACCAAAACGAAATCATACAATTAGGAAAAAACAATGGCAATTTATTCAACCATAAAAACCCTTAACAATATACAATAGACAAACCAAACCCCCCCAAAATGAACGCCCTCATCAAAATACATAAAATCAACAATCCCATAAGACCCTTAATAAATTTTAAAAATTCACATGTTAATAATAATATTAACATAGCCTACAAAAACACAGGAAACATAATCAACAAAATAAACCAACCAGACAAAATATGTCCCACACTTAATAACGGAATATACAAAATCGAATGCCCAGACTGTGATAAAATACACATAGGCCAAACAAAAAAGAAATTATAAGACAGATATCAAGAACACCTCAATGCACACATCAACCTGAAATTTATAACTCAAACTTAGCCATCAAAAACAAACACACATTCCCCACATTAATAAACGTACACCTGATAAAAAAGATTCAAAAAGGCCTCAAAATAACAATCTGGGAACAACTAGAAATTTATAAAAATAAAAATAATATCATTAACGAACAAATACAAATAAAATCAAAAACAATAAATTATCAATCTAATAGACAATATTAACCTCCAAACAAACATTAAAAACACACACAGTGCAGTGAATCTAAAAATAGAACATAACGGTACACCAAGGTCAACGAGAAATCCACTCAGCTCGCAGTCTACAACAACCCTGTTCAGTATGCCCGAGAATGACGGCACGACCAGCCATTGAAAGTTAGCTTGCATAAATACCAAGTAAGATTCTTGTTTAAGTACATAGGTAAAAGTGATAAGTGTATACAAGAAAACAGTGTTGCATAACTACAAAAAAAAATATATATATATATATATATATATATATATATATATATATATATATATATATATATATATTGGTAAACTATACAAGATAGTATAGGCCCTACCTATTTTAATTTCATTATATTCATTGACCTCATTTATTTTAATTCACAAATTGAGATATATAAAATAAACTTTACATTCCCCAGGGATAAAATGACGTCATACTGACGAGAATACATTTCCTTCATTTATAGTATTTAAAACGCAGTAGTGGGGAGTTAACTATTCCGAAAGCAAATTTCTTTATATTAGTAATCAATAATGAAATTAAATAATTATAAAGCATTTTTCTCTATCTTAATTAATTGAAATAAATAGTTTGTTTGGAAATTTTGATCTCTTTTTTTATAATAAAAAATATTTAATTAAAAAAACATTGAAGGTAAATGGTGTATGAAAAATAAATTATTATTTATCAAATAGGTTAATATTATATTTCCTTATGGTTTACCACAATTAACACCGAACTAAAGATGTTATTCTTTCATTGGGTCTATATAGTTTTTTCTTATAAGTAAATAACCCTACATTACCGAAGAATCCTTTTCGTTCAACTTAGTCAAACACACCAAATGGGAAATTCCAAAAAGGCTATAAATGTAAATTCTGAATAGTTGTTAATGGTAACCTAATTAATTTTCTATTTTTCTTGTATTACTAAATATACAGCACCCTAACCTAACCCTTTGCACGCATATATTACTAAACGTGAACAGTAATGTTGTATAAAAAATTAAGACAAATTCTTGAATATTTGTATGATGAAAATACGTGCTTAAAAATATTGGCTTTAAACAATAGTTTTGTTAGAGTTTATGAAAATAAATATCTTTTTGTTAATAGTGCATTTATCAGGAACTCTATGATAGCAGGTTCCGCTCCAATTGAGGATTGGATACAGGCGTGAGCTTTGATTAGAGCATTGATTTTTGCCTCCATTGGAGGAAATGAAAACAGCTGGGAGGCCTAATGATTGAGTGTTCAGAAACAGCACTGGACTGACCGTCGTGTATTTAAAGCAAGTAGCAGTCGAAATGAAGAACTATTGTTAGATCCACTGTAAGGACTCAGGGAGAATATTAGGATAAAAATAACCACCCGTAATAGGACTTAACTGGAAACCTGGTGAATATTGGCTCACACATTGGTCTAAAATTGGAATGAGTGCTCGGTGTGTAACAGGGCCATGGCTCGTTGGCGATTCCGGAAGTTATATGACACAAGGAACTACTCCAATTATGTAGGGTACTACTGAATCACGGCCCTCAGGAAACTGAGTGTGTCAGATATGTAATGTACCTGTCTACTGCAAAGAGTTGGCTGAAGCTAAAGCATTTCTCTGGTTGAGATAGCACTTGTATATCTGAGATATACTACAACGTATATTGCCAGGATTAGTATGCCATGTCTAAATATATTTTAAAAAAAACATAATTGTATTGTTTGGATTGATAAAACTATTAGTAATAGTAATAAATAATGGGTTTGCACTTAGTACCATTCTATTAAAGAGCTAAAACTGAATTTTAACTACAACTTTATTTAAAATGATTACATTATTTAAAATGATTACACAAATATTTTAACAAAATATCCCATATTCGCTAAATTTTAATAATGCTTGTAGTTATTTCTTTAAAATTTTCGTAAACTGTAAATATTTCGCTAATAATAAATAAGTTAAGCACATCGAGTACCTTAACCTAAGTTTACGTTAAAATTCAAGCTAAAGAAATAAAATATCACCCAAAGTGCAAACAAAACTTCATCAAATTGTTTAAATTTTGAAACATTTGGTTATTCATTAGCAAGCTACAATCAAAGTTTCAAAGTAAACTGTAATAAAGGAATATGTAAATAGTCTTGCAGTGTTTTGGTAAAGTAAAACATTGTTAGAAAGTTCTGTGGCATTTCTAAATATTCAACAGTGTTTCCTCTAAGACTGACTAATCTCTACAATCCAGTTAGGAGAGAACATTACGATAAAACAGAACGCACGCAATATAAGATATGTCTGGAACGTATAGAATTTCTGTTCACTGTTTGTTCTAAAATTGGAATATGTCATTCGTATGGGCCAAGGCAATGACTCGTTGAGGATACTCGGAAGTTATATGAAGCAAAGAACTACTTCCATTAAGTAGGTTATTATAGAATCACGGGCCACGGGAACCTGAGCTTGAGTAATATTAGAGTATGTCTGGAACTCAGCTAGCGTGTAGACTACTGCGCTACTGCAAAAATATGGATGTGCACTTAGCTAATCCACTCTTAGCGACAAAGCTACGAGCACACTTATAAAGTTAAATATATATGACTCCCAACCATTTTGAAGGCCAATACTTTCTCGTAATAGTTTACATTTATATTTGTAAGAATCGAAAACCATAATTATTGCGTTAATAAAACTATTAGTATATATTAATTATTGGAGAATACTTATTAGACTTAGTAATACTTTATTAGAGAACTAAAATGGAATATCAGATACAACTTTATTTAGTATATTAAAACTAGGAAAACTTATTTTAGCAAAATTATAAATATCCCTACCCGCGCTAAATAATTATATAGCTTTCAGTTTAGTTTCTATATGTTTCTTAACTATTAATAATATTTCTTAATTATTAGATTACAATAAACCGGTATAGGAAAATCGAATAACTTTAAATGTTTTTTACTTTAAACTTCAAGCTACAAAAAACACAAAATATGACCTTAGGTTAACACAATAAACATTATCATATTTGTTAAATTTTAAAATATTTGAATAATTATAACCAAACTGCAATTAAATTTTAAAGTAATAGGTTTGGTGTATTCGTGGAATATGTAAACGATTTTGCAGTATATCTGTACAGTATACCATTGCTAGAAAGATCAATGTCATTCCTAAATATTCATAATTACATTGTGTTTTCTCTGAGACTTTCTAATTTTTCAATCTAGTTAGGGAAGAACCTTAGGATATCCCCCCCCCCCAAGCAATAGCTATATTGTAAAACTTGAATAATTCTTTGTTACTACCCAACTTAAATGTTTTTTTTGTTTTCTAACTTTCATATCCTAACTTGGCACGTCGTGCACTTATTACAATGCAAATGATCAAATATTCTGTATAAAATATTAACGGAAATTCGTGTACAACGTTTGATAAAAGGAGTGCCTAAAGAATGTTGATGTTGGGCACTGTTTTTGTACGTGATATTTAAATTGACATCCTATTAGACTTGTATTTTTCAAAGAGAGAGAGTGCAAATCTTGACAATTGAAAATAACAACATCTTACTAATGATTTTACACCTTCTCTATCTTTATCGTACAAACTCCTGCATTTAATCTGTTTATGCTGTCTGCGGATCGTTTTTTGTAAGTACTCATTGTTATACAGTGCGACCTAAAAGTGGATATATTATTTATTACTATATTAAAGCAGCAAAAAGTATTATAATTTAAAAAAAAAATATTACATTTGTTATCTACGTTTCAAAGAGAATAAAGTGTAATGAAACCTCTGTTGGTGTTCGCACTTTAGGCAATCATTGAATAAAATGGTGAACCCTTAAATATTTTTGTATGTGACACCAAAGTATCATATACTAACAACATATACTAATATATACTGTTATTAAAGACGGGAAGGTGTGTATAAGCACATAATACAAGTGTTAACATACACAAAATACTGTGAAACGGAAGACAATGGATTTCACCAACAATGATTTTAATTCAAAGGAAGCTGAATTTAGAGTTGTTTATTGCGTCTGTGATATTTCACATCCATTTGTCATTCAATGAATCGAATTTGCATTACGAGTGTTTCCCGGTTTGAACGTTTGCCGGGAAAACAAAAACCCTATTTATTTAACGTAAAGTATAGTTTAAAATTTATAACAAATACTATAGTACGCGGTAGATGCAAGGATATTGACTGCCTAAATAAATGAAAACAACTGCTTTTTTTGAATTACTAACCGTATTTAACATTTTGTTTTTATATAAATGAAGAATAATTTAAAATTTCAATAACTGAAATGGTATTTTAATTATTTCTTTCCTTCATATTTAAGTTAATATAGTAAATAAAAAAACGATATTTGGAACAAAATGACGCTGTGCACAAATAAATCTATAACGAGAAAATATACCTTTACAAAATTTAAATTGTAAGTATTATTTTTAAACTTATTTATATCTTTTGAGGCAAGGATGATGTAACTAAATTTTTAATCTGAATCTTTAATTAGAGCGATTCGATATCATGATTATAATTATATATTTTTAAAAAATATTTAAACAATATGTTTATTTGTAATGTAAACAAAAAGTTTCTAGTAAAAGAAGCTATGAAGTGAAGAAAACGAAGAAATGAATGAAGCAGCAAAATTATAAATACCTTCCCCCTAGGATTATATTTGCAATGGGGCACCGTTATTGTTAAGTTAGAGCCCATAAATATTCCCACTGCAAACTGTATTTTACGGTTTATGATATAGGAAGAAATCAGTTTCGTTTATTCATTGCTGAAATAACATTTTGCTGACCTGGAAATTCGGCAAAAAATCAATAAAGGAGAATGAAAAGGAATTAGATAATTTAAACCTTTTAGGGGGTGTTTTTGGGTCCTATTATAAGAGGGTAAATATTGTGAAATAAACACTGATAACTGCATTGCTCAGGGTACGTATATAACAATTTTGAAACCTTTTTTATCTCATTTTTTATTTATTTTTTAAACTTCTAAGCAAAAACATTGACGATAGTATACACATATATCTAAGATACCCTCTAATAAATAGAGATCAAACTGGAGGTTAGTGATTGATAAAGAATAAAATAAACTTTTAGGAGAGTTGCCGATATAGAACCACTTTTACGTTAAATTCTTTTCTTATGTACTAATTACCTTTAAAAATGCTATGACACCCAACACATAAGAATATATAACGCTAATTTAGAAAACGGTAAATATATTTTCAGCCCTTCTTGGGAATTACTACCTTTTAATTAAATACATAAAATTGTAAACCTTTAGACTAGTTCAATGTAGGAAACTGGTTTCCTAAGTTGAACCACAAATGTCCTAAATTAAACCCGTTACATAAATTCAAAGGAATTATTAATATAAATACATGCAATGATTTAAGATGATGTGTGTTTAATTAAAAGTAGAAATATGTCAAAATAGTTACAAATAAGTCAACTTATTGTCAATCTGTAGACCCACAAAAATACAGTGTTGTTTTTGGTGGAACTCCAGAGAAAATGTTATGTGCCCACTGGCGTTACTTCATACATTGTGTTAAGGTTTATATTGAGTTTACGTCAAATATAAAACAATACCAGTAATCATCTTTAGAGCTGGCTACTCTATTTTTTAGCAGGTTGTCATTTACTCAAAAGACTCTCTCCTTCGATTTAATTGTATTTTTCCATCAGTTTTTTTCTCCTTCGCCAATATTAGGTCTTGATTGTTTAGATTGCTTGATATTATGCTCGCTTTTTGAGCTCCTTTTCTTTTCTACTCCTGCATATGATATTAAATGATTTAGCTATTTAACGAACAATTCGGAATTAATACACCCAGTCTCTAATATGCCAAATCAATACCCAGGTAACGCATCCACTCTCAGGTAGCGTCAAGAATACGAATAATATACGTATATGAATGTATACGATTCAAAAATTGACCCGGTTCCATTTTGGCAACTTGAGGTGGCACAAAATAGCCAACGGTGTATTCAAAAAATAATCGATTCCTAGTTTTACTGAAGACTCAGTAAAATCATATATTACGTACTAAAATGTAACTAAAACTACAGGTGTTCTAAAACATGTGCTGCTAAAGAACGCCATGAAAAGATAGTGTGATAAACCCTTGAATATAAACATTAGTTCACGACCGGACGCCGTGTCTTCTTCCTGTTAACCAAATCGGTCTAATATAATGTTTTTAATTATTACTAAATCACAATCGAAACCAATTGTAAAAGTATGAGAAAACATATTGATTTTAAAAATTATGTTTTTTGCTAAATACAATTTACGCAGAAAAATGAGATTGTATGAAACGAACAATAATTTCAACACTTAGATTATTATCGTTTGAAAAAGACCTGATTACTAAAGATACAAATTAACTACCGATGATGGACACAATTTACTTTACATCTATGCAATTATAGGCTTATACAATTGGTTTTGAACGCATCGGTCACAAGGTGGAAAATAAGGTTGGCCTTGATCTAAAACTACATTTTGATTCCTGAAACAGTAAACGCCATAGAAACCAAGTATACAGTATACACTATAGAAACGTTTGTAGTTCATCACCCTTTTAGCACAAACCTTTAAACGTTTAGAAGTTATTTGAATAATTGCATTCTAATATATTTTTTAAAATGTAATTAAAATACGTATTTTCAAACTAAATCTATAAAATAATTTTGTTTTATCAAGGTGCGCCTAAAGAAGTCTTCCTAGATATTTAAATTTATTTCAACTAAAAATGTTTCAATATTTTAAAATCGTGCTAAGAACTAGGTCGTGTAATTGCTTTCATAGAAAAAAATATTGTGAGTAAAGTACTTAAGTAATTAAATATTTAGAAACAATAACTGACAGTTAACGTTCTTAATAGAAACAATAACTGACAGTTAACGTTCTTAATAGAAACAATAACTGACAGTTAGCATTCTTAATATAAACAATAACTGACAGTTAACGTTCTTAATAGAAACAATAGCTGACAGTTAACGTTCTTAAGAGAAACAATAACTGACAGTTAACATTCTTAATAGAAACCATTTATAATTATTATTGTCATCAAGCAAGGCAGCGGTGTAAATGTTGAGTATAACCTTGCTAATGCTTGAAAAACTGAGAATCTAGCTATGCTTACTAATTATGATGAAATTTGTCATTGAAACTATATAAGTTATTTATTGTAACATGTTTACATGCATACATTTTTATTAGTGTTTTGGGTAGTTATATACTAATTTGTGGTTTTTATAGGATTTACATTAGTTACAAGTCATTATACATCAACTGATGCCTTCACTCCGGCAGTTTTATCTTGTAAGAGGATATTGAGAGAAGCGGATTTAAAAAACGTATCCAGCTACGGTAATACAGATCGTTGCAAATCCAATATTTATGACAAAACACATATTATATATAAATATATATATATATATATATATATATATATATATATATATATAAATATATATATTATAATAAAGATGATTATTTTTTCTTGATTTATTATAATTATTTAATAACTTCAAATTTTTCATAATCAAGATGTATTTCATTTAGCATTTACAATTTTGCTGAAGCTTTTCGCCGGTGTACAGTTCCAACATTCTCAAAGTTTCAAACATGATTTATAAACTATTCAAACATTACTTTTTTTTGCACTATGTACATAAACCACTGATAACTTTATGCCTTTAATCTATTTGTTTTACATTAAATGAACTATCTGTTTAATAAAATCTTTAATTTTATCCAAAACATGAAAAATTGTGTTGTGTTTAGATTTGAGTTCTTTAATGAGTATGTTATTTAATTTATATTTGTAGATATATAGGTTTTCCATAACATTTATTTTCAAACCTTTATTAATATGTTTGATTAAATTCATATTTTGTATGTCTGGAAAACTATGGTTATTTGTAATACAATGAGTAGCCATATTCGATATATATATATATATATATATATATATATATATATCTGGTTTTATATACGCATTGAGATGTTCCTTGTAGCCATCCTTTATTTTCATTTTCGTTTGACCTACATAATTTTTATTGCAATCTTGGCAATTTATACTATGTATCCCACATAAATCCTATTTACTAATGTAATTACTTTGATTCAAAATAAGATTATTTAATGTATTGTTTGTATAAAACGCAAATTTAATATTAGTATTTTTAAACAACTTTTTAAGTGATTTAATTATATGACCCGTGTAAATAAATTTAGTCCATTTTGTTTCATTTTTACTTATAATTTGTCTGTTATAATTTAGTAATTTATTCTGAACGTTACTATTCAATTTATCTATAGTCTTCCTTTTATAACAGTTTACTGAAGCTAATTTATATATTATGTTTAATTCATTTTGTCTATTTGGTCTATTTGATGGTATTTTATACATCCTATACAATAGGTTGTAAAAGCATGCCATCTTTTGATCATATGGATGATTGGAATGGTTTGGTATAATATTATCAGTAATCATGACTTTCTATATATTGCATAATCTAATTTATCAATATGGTTATATATTGTAATATCAAGGTAATTAAGTGTGTTGTTACATTCAATTTCGTGGGAAAATGTTATATTATGATGCAAGTTGTTTATTTCTTCAATTATTAAATCTAAATTTATGCCATTATTTGTAGAAATATAAATTCCGGCCTCTACATATCTGTACCAAATTCCATTTTTGTCATATTTATTTATGATTTCAATTATGTCATTGTCTAAATTTTGTAAAAATATTTCGGAGATTATAGATGATAATGGAGAACCCATTACAAACCATCCATTTGTTTATATATTTTTTGATTATATGTAAAATAATTTCGTTCTAATATTATTTTTATGGTATTTATTATTTCAAGAATTTCTTCTTTGTCTCTTAAATTTAAATATAATTTATCATGTATTATTTTATTTGTGTCCATCAATGGTATGAAAGTGTACATATTTTTAATATCTAACGAAATTAATTTAGTTTTAATATCAATTTTTATATCTTTAATTTTTTAAATTAAATCATATGTATTTTTAATAGTATATCTATTGTCTAATTTTATTTTGTCTTTTAATATGCATTATATAATTTTAGATATTTTATAAGATGGTGCTTGTTTGAAATTAATTAAAGGTCGTATGGGTTTGTCATTTTTATGTAATTTCATGAGTCGATTTAATATTGGTATTTTAGGAAGATCATTTATACTTTTCATTAATATTTTTTTCCTAAACATTTTATACGAATTTTTTATCATTTTTTTTTTTAGTTTTGATATTGAACCGTAGGATCTTTTTTTAGCATCATAAAATTATTATCTTTAATATAATTTTCATTAATATATATATATATATATATATATTCTTGATTATTAATAATTGCTATCGCTTTACTTTTATCTGCTTTTACTATGGCTAACTCATTTTCTATTATTTTTTGTTTTATATTATTGATATGTAAAGATTGTATTTTATTACCATCATTTTTTAAATTATTATTATTATGTTATTTTATTATGTTAGTTATCTCATAGGTTGCATCAATTCTTATATTTTCTTGATCTTCTTCATTTAGTTTATTAATCGCCATTTCAGTATCTACAATTATGTTATCTAAATCTCTAATAATATTTCTTTTTATATTTACTTTGTTCATGTTTTCTAATGTTTTTACTTCATTATTAGTCTATTAAATTGTGTATTTGGTAAATTAATTAGATTAGGTGCAAACTTATGAAATATTTTTGTAGGAGTCCTATTTGTTTCTTTTTTTTTCAATAAAATATTAATTTAATCATGATTTTATTTTCAGGGTTGGACATTTTATTGAAATACGGTCTTAAACGTTATCTTTATTTTATTGTAAAAACATAAATGAGGATTCTGTTGTTATTCTAAATATTGATAATTTAATGGAGTCAGAGGAAAGTTTACAATATGCCATTAGTTTAAAGTGTGGTGAACACGACGATTTGTCAACCCTCCACGATATCACGTCCATTTTGTAATATGATACTTAGAAAGGTGGTTTAACCAAGTAGCTATTACATTTTACAGTCCATAACATTTATTGCAAATGGTGTGTAAAGCGACATTAGCTTTTAGCGTACATACTTTCAATGTTGGCGAAAACCTACTTTAAACAATAATATACGAGTAAATTATAGGCATGATCTTAAACACCCTAAAAAATACTTGTTTTATATAATTTAAATATCAAATTAAAGTTATAACTTCATAGAATAATTTTTATATACGACTGTAATAAATGGTGGCATTATTGATTAATTTTTTAAACTTTACCACTTTTAAAATGAATATTATAAAATACCTTCAATACTGGTTATGAGATAGACAAAGCATAATGTAGAAATGAGTCGGTCAAACCTTACTCCAGAGGGGAAGTGCGTGCAGCGTTACGCTTCAAACACTCATTAATAACAGGAGTTATAGTTACTCATTTATATAACGTGACACTAACGTAAGCCATAAGATCATTGGAGGATATTTTATATAACAGTTATTAAGAAACCTAAATAAACGAAAGTGATACCATAAATAAATCTTTGTTCTACAAAAATATTATTTGTAAAAATTATTATATAAATATTTTAATTTCCTTTTTTATAAGGTGAAACGATTTTCTCAATAGCTACACAAGTATACAAATGAAAACGAGTATGCATATTACTTTCATTTTTGCATTTTTACATCAGTTAGTTTTTGAGTTAATCTTTATAATTGATATCGATGTTATCGAGCTCGTATTAGTCCTACTAATATACATGATGACGTCTATACACTTTTTATGAAGAGATTCCTAACATACCTATCTTCAACTTCCTTAGGAATATTTGCATATATTTTAGTATATTTTTCCACCTTTCCTAGCATTACAGTATTTTCCTTTGTTTTGTAACAAAGATAACAAACAAAAATATTCTAATGCTAGTAAACGCTGAAAAATTTACAAAAAAAAGTTATGCATGGAATGAAAATTCAGTTATATCATTGCAGATAGTATAATAGATTGAAGGTAAATTAAATGTAAAGAGTTAATAAATGAGTAAAAAATATAATAAAAAATATATAATAAAGTGTTTCGTCTTTTTATAGCAGTTAATGCTTGCTTTCCTAACATTGCATTTACAGACTAACATTAAACTTACACAAAATAAGTACGATCGTAATTAACTAGTTTATAAACGGAGCATATATTGCGTACTTACTCTCCTCATAATCAAGTAATAAAGTGAAGCTATTACGTAGGATGGTTCTTCATTGCCATTCATAATAAAGTAATTTTCTGTATCACGTTTAGCTTAACTCACAGTAAATTAATTTCCTTATAATTGGGGGAAATATTTTCTTAGTAAAAGCTATTATATAAAATCTTTCAATAATATAGGTATCATTATTAGATAATATTAATAAACAAGTAATAGTAAGATAACTCAACAAATTAGAGGTTTGACGATTATTTATTACGAAGAGAAAGCTACTTCGACATAGAATGTAAATAGTATATTAAACGCGCTATTAACTTTATGAAATATTTTGGAAGATCTAATAAATGTGCAATAGTAGTTCAAATAAACAGAAATATCAAGCGAAAGTGGAGTGTTGCTTAAAGAAGGTTGTTGTTTTGGGAAAAAATATAAAGTTACTGTGGAATCGTTAGTTGTAAATTCACATGACGTTTGATTATCCCAGTAGTACACATCGTTTCTAGTCACATTCAAGTACTTATTTGCTCATTACAACTATTATGTACCATGCAAAATCTTAGTACCACAATAAATTGATTTTACCACATGTAATAAAAGGAATATATCTAGTTGTGTTTATATAGTGACAATATACTCACGATTTTGTTCTGTAGATATTCGTATTTATTCTATATTTAATTTAGATTTGAACTATTAAATTATATTTACCTCCTTGAAGTGTAAACAACATTTAATGAATGTCTTGATCTAGGCTACGGTATTTCACAAAGACATTTTTTCCTAATCATTTTTTTACATTTATTATTATTATCTCTCGAGTATAATTCATTGAGAATACACAGTTGAAATAGATACTATACGAAATATTGAAATACTAATAAAGCGAGTCATATCAACAGTCCTAATTAACTAGCTGACATATTGACTAAACCTTTAAGTAAACTAACCTTTATGACTTTACGAAACAAGATAGTTAAGGAGGAGTGTTAAAGTTAACTATTTGTTTAATATTGCAGAGGCAGCGGGTCAGCTGTATTGTTTGTTACAAAACAAAATCTCCCTTGCTTTAATTGTCTAGGAAAAGTCTTATTGACTAAAGAAGAAATATCAAATGTCTTTTTATTAACGTTTAACATTCTCAATTATTTAATTAATAATTATTTTGATTCTGTTATTTATTATTGCCTAATTATTAAATAGTCTCAGGTATAAATTAAACTTAGGCCTATATTTTATCTTCACTTAAATTATTCTTGATTACACGCAAAATACTCAACATAAAGTAAATATTTGAAGGACAGTGATATCAAAAGGATTACAGCAACCAACCATTATTAATGTAATGCACTAGATATTAGGTCAGTTCATTGTACTTGTGTTGTTTACATAACAGATCTTCAGATATTGCTCTGGGCAAAGTTAGGATTGTCGGATTGATGAAAATATGTGTTTGGTTAGTTCTGTGTTGTGGTTAACTAGTGTGTGGCAGTTTCTTACCCTCTATATAGATGTTCATCCAGCTGTGAAGCTCTCTGGCTATGATTTTTTATATGAGTTGATCCTCTAGTCGTTTCATTATAATTGAATTAATATCTAAGTTTGAGTTTAGCCACGGCATTTACGTAAAATAGGGTCATTTTGACAATCGACCAATTAGTTTTAAAAATAAAATTTGAAAAAAATTGTTACTAATTATAAGAGAGGGTAAAGAAAGAGAGGTATACAGTCTGTCTTTGGTAAGTAATTCTTTCATTTGGGATGATTTTTAGATTTTAACCTAAACTACATCTCATTTTTGCCTAATATCGGTCACTTTTTCAGAAGGCTTTAATAACAATAATTGTAAATACAATTAACATGTGTCTATTAATTTGTGTTTTTCCCAAAGGAGGAATTTATTTCTAATTTAATAATAAATTAAATAAAAGTTTTTGAAATAATTTTTATAAGTATTGTGTCAATATTATACTATTTATTTTCCGAAACACACTACAATACAAACAAAACCATATATATATATATATATATATATATATATATATATATATATATATACTCATGTAAATCTGTGCATATGCTTTACATACGACTCATTTGTAGGCATTTGAAGCAACTACACAGCCACTGCAAAAATCTGAGTTAAAAGAAAATTTCTTGATGGTTTTTTACAATTTAGAGCCTGTAAATAAAGACGTAAATGAATAATTGCATTTATTTAAAGTTCATTAATTATAACATTAAATTTCTTAAAGAATAGGTAAATCTATTCTATGTTTTACCGACAAGTGTAATGTCAGATAATATTCATATTTCACAGAGTCATTATCGTAAATATGCTGATACTTCAGTTGCTCATTCTAAATGTAAAACAATGAAAAACGTTTATGTAAATTTGGATCCGGAAATGCTTCGTTAGCAAGTTTCGGCTAGCAAAAATTTCGCTCAGATTTTAGGTAATCATTTAACACGAAGTCTTTCTGGTAAAGTAGAATTAAGGTGCGAATACAACTGTCTCTCATGGTTTTTCACCTGATAAATTGAATAAAACAGGTCAAAAACTGTTAGTAACTTACTTTTTGAGAAAACCAGTGACAAAATGCATACAATATAGCGAAGGAACACATTATTTTCATTTGTTGGGCAAAAATGACTTAGTTATTTTACCTAGAAATAGATCAAACATTTTAACAAAGCTATAGATTATTTTTAATTTTGAACAAAACTGTGTTAGTAAAGAACACTCTGAGAGAGAGAGAGAGAGAGAGAGAGTCTATATATATATATATATATATATATATATATATATATATATATATATATATTAACATAAAGTACGAGGCTTTAGCTTAAATTAAGTTAGTACTAAAATAAATGATCTGTAGCATTTAGCAAAGAAAGATACAAATAGTTTTTCTAGTGCGGACAAAGCAGGTACCAAAGCAGTTCATTATTGGTTCCAGGAAAGTTATAAGTGGAGTCCGGCAAATTTGACCATAGAAGGTCCAAAGCTTATTAGGATGGGAAATCCAGCGGCCGATATAGCCTGGGGAATTTACCGTGTACCGTTAGGTTTAGCTAATTGTAGAACTGTGGGAAACTGACAAAGAACGTATTGGTGGTAGTGGGAGAGATTAGGGATTTCATAAAAACTATATGATCGGGAGTTTAAGGAGGAGTTTTGAGGAGAGTCTCGGAGGAGGAAGACAGGTTGGTGGGGACAAGGATGGAAGTGTTTTAAAGGGATTATTTTGTTAAATTAAGTAGAGGTTTTTATAAGTAAAATTTAGTAAAGTCCGACGTAAACGTTTTTTTTAAATATAAAGTAAGTTTTTTTTATTATCAAGTAAGCGCGGAAGTGAACAAAACAGGATTCCAGGGACTCTTCAGAACAATAAGTATATTTGAAATATGTGTAGCCAACAGACATCTATCTTTTAGTTTAAAACAATTTTTAAGTTCATCAAAATTTATAAAAAATATTCTATTTCAAATTTAAAAGCAAGTTGCCATAATAGCGACCCCGAGAGCAAGAATACAATTTTAATACGGTTTTTTTGTTATTCTATTAGCAATCTAAAGCCTCAGAAGTCCACTTTTATTATTGTAATTCAGTTAAGATAGCAAGCCTGTCACTGCACAATATTAATATAAATTTGGGATAGTGTGTAGAGTTAATTGAAGAAAATAAATGCAAGTGATGTTTAAAAATTGATAAGATTGTTAATTCATTTATAAACCTGAAGGTGTGACGTTAATAGGTAAGGTAATTAAATAACATTTAAAATAATTTTAATTATAAAAAAGTTAAGTTATAATTTGACGCCCAACGTATTGGCAAAGTAAAGTTATAATTTTCGCCCAACTAGTTGGCAAGGTTAAATAGAAATGGTGAACTTAAATAAATAAATTAAATCATAAATGTATTAACAAATTTATCAATCTGTTGGCTTAAGTAAGTGTGTTAATTAAGGAAATTCAATAAAAAACTGTGAACATTATTAAGACTATAGTGAACATTATTAGGGAAGTGACTTTAAATCATAAATAAATAAGTAGGTTTATGAATAGAATTGTAAAGGGGCGAGTTGGTAACTTTATTCCAAGACGAAGTAGGAGAATTTTAGAAAGATGAAATAAAATGGGGGATAATAATAGCCAAATTGAACAATTAGGGCAGACAATGGACACGGACGACTTAGGGCAAGTGATAGAGGATGTAGGGACAAATGCGCCAGTAGAAAAACAAAATTTGGGTGTGGGGACAGAGTCGAATATAGGGACTAGCGTTAACACCGGAATAGATATGCTACAGTTACTGCAATTCTTAAGTGCGAAAATGGATCAAACTACACAAGATTTAAAAAAAATTGTAGTAAATTAGATGAAAAAATGGATTAAACTAACAGAAAGATAGATGAATAATTAAGAATCAGGAAGACTTTAAAGAAAAAATTAGTGATATATTAGTTAAGGATAAACTACAATTGGAGTATGAAAGCTTAGAATTAAACAATAAAATAGAACAAAATTTAAATGAGCCGATTAAAAAAAGGATCACAGAATCGGAACAAACAACACAAACTAATTTAGCGGACGTGGAAATAATGTGTGAAGATCAACAACTAAAACAAGCGGAAGATGTAAACATACTCAAAATTAACACGGGACAATGTATTACTGACAACCTTGAGTTAAAAAAGTTAGTCTACCACCTTAAACAAAACAAAAATCATTTAACGTCGGTAGAAATTCTAAAGGGGCCTATCAACATGATGGAGAACGTCGAACAAAATTTATTGTATGCTCAAGGGATATCAGAGGAAGTAATAATTAAGAAATTCGAACGACCTTTTGACCCAAATGTTACAGCAACTGTAATCACTAGAGGAATAAAAACAAAAGATGCATTATTCAACCTAGTTACAGAATTTCACTTTCAACAAAAGAAACACTTTCTGATAACATCACAAGATAGTCCTGGCCAATTAAGTCAAAGACACGGATTTAGACAACGGTATGAAATTAATCGTTTTGTGAAGGAATCAAACCAGACAAGTGTAATTAATGAAAAACCATCAGAGCCAGGTCAAATTTGCTGTAGAAACAAAAATACCCCATTTGAGCGAGGAAAACACCTGCAAGACTCAAGGACAATGATCTCGGAAGGATAGTGCGACCCTTTGTTGAAAGTTTGTTGTAAAAAACCAAACTCATATAATACTTCTTGATTTATAAAAATAATAATAATAATATTTGTGCTACGATGAAAAATAATAAACAATGAATAACGAACTTAAATTTAATAAACTGCCCAAAGGGGAAATTTAATTAGGAAGTGATAAAATTATTATTTAGCTAAACAAGTAAAATGAATTGTAAAATTTTCACAACTAAATTTAAAGAAAGATTGTTAATTTGTATGTTGTGAATTTGTAATTATAGAATATTTGATAAGAGAAATGATCTACACAAATTTTCTAATATAAATGGGAGAATAATTATATTTGTTTATTGTAACTAATTAAAATGTAGGTTAATTGAGAAGGTATAACAGTATTATAATTATAAACCATTTAGGAACATATGCATATTAATTTTAACTTCTTAATAAACTTGTAAGGATTTCAATTAAGTTACTTCATCTGTCAGCTATTTTGTAATAGTGTTTAGTAAGACACTGTCAACTAAAACATCTAATCACTAAAACAATTTCACAAAACTCAGTAAATTTAATCTATAATTATAACATTATATTTGCGACACTTTCTTTGGTTAGTATTAATAATATTTAACAATTTAATTATTTTATTATTATTATATATACATATAAATAGAGAGAGAGAGAGAGAGAGAGAGAGAGAGAGAGAGAGAGAGAGAGAGAGTTAGGGAGAGAGAAAGCGAGTTTCTTTATTTTTATGTTACAATAATTCTAATATTGTTGTTGTTTACGTTTTTTATTAATGTTGATTTATTAGGTTTATTCAGGAATTTAATCTATCCATGTGCGACTTATTCTTGTATTTTTAAATATTTTAAATATTCCTATATTTGTTATGAAGTGAAAGAAAAGTCCTAAGTTTATTTAAATAATTGAAATCTTCCTATATAGGTTTTGACCAGTTTTAGAATTTGTAATACAAATGTAATCTTTTAAAAAAATATCTTTTTGTGGCTTGCTCCACAAGGTAATAATAAATACAAGAATGGTAAAACGAAATTTATAACACATTACTTGAATACGAATATTTGGAATGCAGTAAAAAAGATTCTTTCAAACTCTTCGGTGAAATGTACGATAATATATCCTGAATGGGTATTGAGTTCGTGGCAATAAATTCCGGTTTAATCACAGAAGTAGCTCTGAATAAATCTGAAACACATTCCGAATAACTCAGAGACCACATCCAAAGCATATCAATTGAATAAATTGTTGAATTTACTGTTAAAAGTAAGTTCATATGATAATGTTACTTCCAATGTATTTTTAGGACGAATTACCTACAGGTCAAGTCCGATAATTTTAATGTTATATTAAATGTAACAAATTTGGTTTCAAGTACTCTTTCACTTTAAATTTAAAAAAAGCAGTTTTAAAATATCATAGATCTAAACTTAGTCTAATGTAAGTCTTATTATTTTCATTCAACTAATGTGAAGAATAAAGTGAAGTACAGCTCTCGCTGACTCATTACGTTTAAAAGTTACACAGAGTTTTTTATAACAAAAAAAAAGTTTTTTTGTTTTTAAAAATAGTTTATTGTTCATTGATAAATTACTTTTATTTATATTTATACTTTTAATAGGATAAGAGGGCTGGTCAGGAAAACCTAATATTTTCACTTTATACCTGGATACGTCAGAGTTAACCGTTCAAAACCTTGCTTAAGAAAAGACTGGTTAACCCAAGCCACAGATGTTTGCCCCCCCCCCCATTAAGCCCTAGTTTACATCTTTTGTTTTCGTCACGGGCATTTCTCTCTCTTTAACACACCTGCATAAACATATGGGCTATTATCTGTCTACTATGTAACATATTTTGTTTTCGTCAAGTGCCTTCCACTCTTCTAAACACACCTGCCAAACGTACGGGCTGTAGGGTTCTGTCAATATAATACAAAAACATCTTTTGTTTTCCTCACGTGTCTAACTCTTTCTGTAACACACTTGCAAAAGCTTATACTGTCTGTAAACATTTTTCCTACTTTCTAATTATGATGTATTCGTTTCATTGTTGATGTTGGTATTCTAGAAGTTAATTTTTCCTATAGGATAACGAATGACAGCTCACCCGACCTGACATTTCCCATTACTTCAGAAACAGACTGCAAGTCCAGAGTTTATACGTTGGAAATCGAATTGCATCACCATGACTTAATGTGAAATATTGCATTTACTGGAGAGTGAAGGTGAAAATCCTCAATGGGGATTAAGATTTTTAAGACTTTTAGTTACTTAAATACGTCCAGGTTGTATTATGTTTTAATGGTATGGAGTTAGTGTTCTAAAAACAATTTCAAATTTTGAGAATATTCTCTGTTTTTGTATCCTTACTATAAAGTATTACTATATTTTAAAATTAAATATTTTTTTATATAAATACAAGAATTTAATAGTGCATAACAATTTTTTTTTTTAACGCATCAATATAATTGTTTCCGTTTGACACCTGCTCTCCGTACCAAACGCCCTTACACAAGTGTTAAAATCTTTCTTTTACGCTCAAATACATTTAATAATTATTTGCTTTCATAGTTCACACTAGAATCTACTAATTCAGAGATGTGGAAAGCTCTAACGCAGTACAGCTTCTTATAATATTTACTAATTAGTCCTGAATATTTTTGTAGATTTATACATAATTCATGATTAACTAAAGAAACTTTAATTAATTAGTTTTGCAGTTCGTTACTGACAATACTTGACTAATATTCATCTAATAAACTAATATTAATAGTTTTCAACAATACTGACATGTATTTATTAACAAAGTAATAGCAAACATTTATCTATCGATATGATAATATGCATAAGCAAGTGATTTAAATCTGTTTTGCTAACTGTCTGCACTTTGCTGTTACAAATACATCAACATAACATTACTGACGACTCTATGTGACTATACTGCTCCTACGAAACCCCAAGTACTCACTCATTGTGTTTTATTACATAGGAAGATTTCATCACTAATGCGATAAGAAGTCAGCTCAGCGAGTAATAAAGAAGTGTCAACGGAAGGGGAAATTATGACGAACCTTTTTGGAAGGCAAAGTAGCTGCTCATATTGGTTATTATATCCTTCATTTATAAGTAGATCGTCACACGTAAACATGTGGAGAATTTCCATGTAGAGCTGATATTGGCAAATATATGGCCTACGAAAACATTATTAATGTTTTTACTGTATTAGCTTTAAATAATATTCATTCAGTAATACGCGTTTTAAATATATATTATAAACAGCTGTGTAGTATATTTTATATACTATAAATATATACACAGCTGTGTAGCCTATCATATTTATTGATAGAAATAATATTATTTACTGCGTAGTTTAAAAAAATGTATGGAATTATTCATTTATTCCATCGAAAGTACTGCAAGAAATAATATTGAACCGAATAAAATAATACTAAAATTTGTAAGGTATTCGTTTCATCATTATAATTATAATAAAAAAACTGCTATGTAATAAGTAACCTTGATAGTACAGTAGAACCCCTCAAATCGGAACCTCAGAAATAAAAACCCGCGCAAAATCTGAACATGAGATCATGTTCAGAATTATAAAATATGATTAAAACCATATTTTATTATAGTATCTAAAATTTAATGAATGAAAGTTTGCTACTACATAAAGCAGGACTGAGATGTGTAATATATTATTATTGAAACTGTAAAAACGTGATATATTACGAAGGCCTATATTGTACTACTGTATCACTTCTTTAACATAGAGTTTATTGGCAGTAAAATAAAAATTAAAAAAAGACAAACACCAAACTATATGTTTCACTTAAAAAGAAATGACACAAATACTTGACAATATTTTTCTTCTAAAATCAGTAATTCTTCATCTAGCAAAGATGAGTAAACATCCCGAGGATGCAACGTAGCACAACCGTAGCCTTAGTATACCATCATTGGGTGCTGAAGCTGCATGTTGTTCTACATAACGTAACGCAACGTCGAAAACGGCGGCAGCGTTGGCATGGGTAACAGCATTCGTAAAGGCATCTTTTTCCTCGCTATCGCTATCTGCTACATTGTCATCGTGTTGACCAAAGACCTGGACCATAGACGCCATTGTGCTGTCTGTACCATAGACAGCATGTCATGTTCGGTATAATCTTCATTGTTATCTAAAATAGTCTACTTTTCCAGGCAAATTTCATCCGCATCTTCACATCCTGGTACTCTTTGAATGAGCCGAGGGAGCTCAGTTTCATCACTCCTTGTTTTAAGTGGTGTTTCCACAAATTCGAGGCTAGGCCAGAGCTTCTCCAAGATTTCTACAGTAAAGTGTTCCTGATATTACTCCAAGTTTCAGCTACTCAGTAAATTACATCCTTTATTGTAATGGTCTTGAGTTTTTCTGGAATGCAAAGAAAACAATCATCTTCAATTAATTTTTGCAGAAGCTTTTTTCTGTGGCTCAATTTTATGTTTTACGGCACACCTTGATCCGTAGGCTAAAGTAACGATGCCACGTTAGGTGGGAGAAAAAAAGCTATTATGTCTTTACATATCAACTGCATGACTGAATAATGCGAAAGAGCATAGTCTATCGAAAGTAGAGT
The DNA here is from genome assembly GCA_036971475.1 of Prosapia bicincta. Taxonomy (NCBI): domain Eukaryota; kingdom Metazoa; phylum Arthropoda; class Insecta; order Hemiptera; family Cercopidae; genus Prosapia; species Prosapia bicincta. Next base: position 155,112,946 of record JBAIZL010000003.1, read on the forward strand.
TATTGGTTGCAGTCCATTTTTTTCATTAGTTTTTGTTACTGAAGGAACTAATTCGTTTTTGAACGATTCCTCAAAATATTACCCGTCATCCACGCCTTACACTGATTTCTGTAATGGACAAGCCAAGCATTCAAGTTCATATTTTCAAGGTCTCGTGGATTGGGGGATTTTTCAATCACAATTAATGGTAGCTTATTTGTTCCCGCGGGATTACTGTAGACTGAAACTTTCAGACGCTGTTTGCTAGTTTCAAAGCCTGACGCAGGAGATCCTTCCTTTAGAAGCACGACTTTCAGTGGAAGGGCTTTAAAATTCAATCCGGTCTCGTTTGCACTACACGCTTACTGGAGTGAGTAATTTTCAGATGAAATCAAATGTGTCAATTCGTCTAAATATTCTTTTGCAGCAAGATTATCAGCTGATAACGTCTCTCCGCTTACCGTTAGTTTTCTAATTCCGTGCCTTTTCTTCCATCTAGCCAACAATCCATTGCTAGCAGTACATTCCAAATCACCGTTCATTAATTTGTTTAACTGTAATGCCTTTTCTTGTATTAATGGGCCACTAATAGGAACTCCTTTCCTTATCTCTTGTGTAAACCGTAAAAATACAGCTTCGTAAAATTTTCATTCACAGAACCTTTAGCATATCGTTGTTTCAAAGACTTTTCACTAGTAGCACTGCAAAATAGTTCAATTTTTACATGATTTTTCCAGTCACTAATTGTACCCTTATCAACACTAAAATCAACAGCCACATTTATCAAACTTTCCTCTTTGTCTAGTTGCATTAACACTTTAAATTTTAAAATATATCTCAAAAACAGGTCTACAGTACAGTATTGATACAGAAATATGTAATGCATCCTCTAATATTGTTCGTTAATGAAAAAAAACAGCGTTTTGTCGAATGAAAATTTCACAGCACATCCGAAATCGGAACTTTTACGTTAATCCGAACTTTTCCAAATCCGAATAGGTTATAGCCCAATTATTTCGGTATTGAGGGGTTCCACTGTATATATATATATATATATATATATATATATATATATATATATATATATATATATATATATATATATATATGTTAAACACCAGTAAATAGCAGCAAAATATCCCTCCAGAGTATTAAAATTGCTGTTCAGAAACAAAAACCTATTACAGTGAACATTGGAAAATTCAATTCTTTTTAAAACTTTATAAATAGTTAAATTAACTAATAAGATATCATATAAACTAAAAATTAATAAAAATAAATATAATTTAGAGTTGCTAGCCTATAAGTATCGAAGCTTCAGTAAATGAATACAAGAAGCAAATATATTTCATTGCTGCAAAATATATTTGCTTATACAATCAGATATTATTACAAACAAATATGTTAAAGGATCCATTACTTTCTTAAAAAACGGTAGATATGCCTATAGTCGACGATGTAAATCTTTTTACCACATACATTTTTTCACCTACCTTTAAATATGTTTTGTTTATCAAATCCACTTCAAGTAAAAGAATTAACTACACCTTGGACATTTATAGTAAAACCACAAGTTATATTCATTGTAACGCATGAGTACACTATATTATAATACCAGCTCGACTTAGCAATGTTACTGTATACTGTATATATTTAACAGAAATATTATTTAGCTTCATTTAATGATTCGTTTACATAAGAAGTTGTAGGTAATGTTAGACAATCTAAGTGAAGGAATTAAAAAAAAAAAACATTAGAAATCAATTCGTTATGTTTATGGTACATTTCTGTTTAGGTGCTTACAATTATTTCCTTTTGATTTTCTTTATAAATTTTATTCAATCCTATTTCTAATTATAAATAATTCAACCTTTCTGTTCAAAGAACATAATTCAAACTAATCTGTGAATAGAAAAGGTAAATAAAAAATATTAAGTTAAACGTATACGAATGATTTAATATGCAAATATTTGTGCTTTAATAAAATAACGTAAGTAAAATTCACCTCTTGAATATTAACAAAGCTAAATCGAAATATTCAACAACCAGTTTACTTTATTCGGACTGAAATGAGTATACAAAACACAAACTTTCTTCTGTTTTAAAAATGGTTTAATATATGAATGAATAATATTACTAAATAGTGTATTAATAATATAAAATTATATATATATATATATATATATATATATACTATACATTTATTTACAAATATATTTATAATATATATTTATATATATTATAATATATATAATAAATATATAAATAATAGAATATATTACAATTATTTTCAGCTAATTCCGCCAAATCATTGTATACCAACATTAAATTTAATCGGGTTGCATTACAAATATTAAAAAAATAGGTTAATATAGTCTCTTTAAATAGTTGTTGAAATAGATCGAATAAATGTTTACGACTATGATTACTTTTTAATGGAAATTAAAATTTAAACATACTCTAAGTAGTTTATTGGCAAACATTTTCATAAAGAGGAACTTTTTCCAGAAAATAGGTGAGCAGATATAAAGGTCTTGTTCGAAGGTAAATCCGAGAAAATCGCCCTCAAAATCACAGTGATCACTGACGGTTGAGTGTAAGCCATCACTAAATAAGATGACATGGTTGCCAAAACAAGTTTGATTAAATAACTGACAAACTATTGAGACTTACAATGTAACCTCTCATTATTTACCTTTGGGGGATGGTTCTCAGTAGCTAGGCTATATTTACCAATAAATATTGTTTTATTTAACTTCAGGCTAGTGAGGTAGGAGTTAGGTATGTTTTGATTAGAAACAACTGTACTGAGCCTGAATATGTATAAGCATTGCTCCCACGGGAATCGCTATCCCTCATGTTAGGTGGACATAAGTCGTTCTCTTACTGATTGTCTTTATTTCTGTTGATACTTTATCCCTTTAAAGTAACACGACTCCAGTAATTTGTTTTTGGATAAATGCACCTTTATGTTTATGAAGCATACATACATTGTCAAGTTAACCCAATCTGAAATCGTCCAACACAATAATATCTCTTATAATGGCATTTAAATTTATATCAAGTCTTTTTAAGGTATTCCCCACAAACCGTAGAATATGTCGTTTTTATGTCATCTCTCTTTGTGCATTGACAGGAAGAGTTTCATTTCCCATGAGAAATTGGTTTCATGCTTTGTGTATAGCCTAACCTTAAGTAGAAGCGAGGAGTAGGCCACTGCGGGAACAATAAAACTGAGAAATTTATAAACACTTCTATTTGAGAATACTGTTACTTTAGGGATTAAAAAAATATCATTGAAATCGTTATATCAAGCTTTCGAATACATTATAGGCAACAATTAAATAACATAATGATACGATACCTAGTTATCTTTCATGTTTGGAAAAATTTTAACTGTACTTTTGTAAACATATTTTTGTGTAATAAATATTTTAACTAAACTGAAGCTAATCATGCTTATCTTCTCGTACAATCTATTTTGCAAACAAATAAAAACGTTTAGTTTAAGTATATCATCTTACCTCTCAGTTTCCATTCTTAGTCTGGGTCACGACTTGTATAAAGTCAGTTTAAATGTTCTGAAAATATAAGTATGTCGGTTGTAGAGTTTTAAATCGTAAATTGAACTAAAGCTTAGATTAAATTACGTAATTACAATTAATTGAATAAATATTTAGCTTAAAACCTAATTTTGTAATAAATTTGTGTTTACTTTTTTATTATAACAACAAAAATACTAGAGCTGATTTAGCAATACAGATACCAGACAGAATCAGGGAATATAGGTCAAGATCTTGTTATAAACAACAGGATTAGCAAAACATCCACGTAGCTCCGTCTTAGATATTCGCATGAGACGCCTTCTCCATTTACAACTTGGATAGAAACATACATATTGAATGAAATATTGACAGTTTCGAACTGGTATAATCATATTTTAGAAATTAAAACAATTAATATTAAAAAAATGTCAATTTTACAAATGAATTAGGTTACCAAAGAGATATTATATTATACTTACTATTTATTAAATCACTACTTTATCTATATAAATAAAGTAATATAATCTATGTGTTAAAACAGCTGTTCTATCACAGCGTCTATAACGTACAGTCAGCTGTCTTAGGCCAACTGGGACGGAATAACTATATTGCATACCTTTTTGTGGAAATTTCTCTATCATATAAAACTAATGTAATCCTTTAAATTTAACTAATGAATATATTTTTTGAGTAACAGTTGATTAACATCAATAATTGTCATCCACTATAGGATTGATTTTATTATAGATTGAAATATATATATATACACTCAAGGTAAAATCATTACACTTAATGGTGGATAAAATTACTTACAATAGTAATATATTAACTTCATATATATATATATATATATATATATATATATATATATATATACATACACACACATATATATATATATATATATATATATATATAAGAAGACTGTGAACCAATAGAGCGAGTTGAAAAACTAACACTTACCGTTTTAAAATTTGTGACCCGTAATTGTTTGAAACATAAAGAAGGTATGCTTTGGGAATGGTATTTGCAACAAGTTCCAATATAAGTACAAGTAACCTATTTGAAATTGAAATGCAAGTAACCTACATTGTATACTGAATGAATTACAAAGCAATTGTTTTACATTTTAAATATTTATTACATAAAGTTTATAGGTTTTGTTGAACTTGAAATACTAATATCATTTTATATGAAAAATTGCCGTAAAATAGGATTTACTGATATTGGGTCGACCCGATTCCATACTGCAACCATTGGGACAACTACTCACAGATCTGGAAAATACTTGTTTTAATGAAAGTCTAGATCATTAACTCATATACCAATAGTTTTTTAGGAATGTGACACTACAAGTTATGTCATTACAAGTTATGTAGTGTTAGCAGTATCAGTACAACTTTGTTTATTTAACTTTCAACTTTACTGTTTAATCTATTTACACTCTCTTAGCAAGTTTACTTGAACTTTTAAAAATATTTGCTGTCAAAGCTTATAGAGGTTGTTGATAAGGCACTAATATTATTATTATTGATTGATTTTATTGGAGCAGTTAATTAACATTAAATTATTTTAATATGATGTTTAAACACAGTTTTATTTGTAAGAATAAATGGTTATAATTAGGTGAAAATACTAATATATTTTTAGACTCCACACGAGTTATATATACTAAGACGTTTCATTATATTGGATAACAATAATATAGTTTACCTATTACATTTTTTTACAGAAATTCGCTTAATGGAATCAGTGATCTTAAGTTATTATTAAGTATGGAATAGAGCTATTTTCTTTCAATACAACTTTTGTAATCTGTTTTGGTATTACACCCTTAAGGCATTTCTTATTGCCCTTCTCAGCGCATAGACGATGGATAGACATAAATTTGTTCACGCCTTTCTTTGTACCTGTTCATGTCTATTGGTTGCTGCCGAAGCTATTTCAATACTTCGATGTTATTCTACTAAGCTTTGTTGTAACTTGATGTTGCGAATCATCTTGTTTTGTATGCTTTTCCTAACAGATATTAATATATATTCGTTTCCATGACATAATAGGTTAATAGATTTTGGGCATAAATACTAATATTTTGAAAATATGCTATACCTTGTGAAATTCATATTGGTGTCTGTAATACAACTAACATATATATCGTCCTTCCGTTAGCACAAATAATTTATTGCATAGGATACATTTTGAGGTATGTAAATATAAAATTACACGAATAACTACGCTTACATTAAAAAAATATGTTTTAGATACATTTACGTACCTTAGCAAGTCGTGAGTAAATATACAACTGGCATATATTCTTCTAGCTACGAATTACTTCTTTTCTATACCTAGTTTCCACCTAGTTTAGCAACATATTTATAAATAAATAAAAAAAAAATTCAATGCAAAGCAATAGGAACCTAACATTTGGATTTACAGAGTTATTTTACAAGATTCAAATAAATATGTTTAGGCATAACTATTTATTTTAAAAACCCCGAAAATATCGAGATATACGTAAAATTATCAAAACCAATTGACATGCTTAGTTGATCGTATATAAAACGGCGAATGACAAAACGTCATGTAAAAAAGAGAACGAGATGTAAGAATACACTACGAGTGGCAAACAGCAATGTAAGAACAAAAACGGAAGAGTTGCAAATAGAACGGCGTAACTGAAACGTCAATAGCAGTCTTCCTCGAAAGTTAAATGGATTGACATCACAGAAAAGATATGCCACTAACAAGTTAAACGAGAACGTATATTAGCTGTAGTAATACGGCATATGGCTTTAGGCCATACGTGTAAGACCGTACATTTTGTAAGTAATTACAAAGTAAATTGTTATTATTTTGATTAGGTTCAGATTTCTCTGCCGCAATGAGTTCGTAATATAGCGGTTGATAATGCGAAATTAACTGTTTTATGGTATTTAATTGTACAGTTTAATAATAGTTACCGTACAGGTTAATAATGACACCGTATTCAGCTAAATGACGCTCTCATTATATTTAATTATTCATGACTTGCAGCTTTACTTCAAACTTCAACACTTACACCTGTAATAAATGGACCAGAACATTCCGGTGGTTCATAAAATATTTTTAGAGTTACTGTCGTTAACCGATATTCTGCTTCATCCACCCCAAGATTCCCAGCGCTAGCGTTAAAATATAAGAAATTTCCAACAAATTACTCTCGGGTATTTATTCACCCATTTTTAATGAAGATTTTATATAAATTGGTTATAATGAAACACATTCTATATGAATATGATGACAAAATATTTCGATATATTTTTAATTCAAAGCTAAACTTGTCATTCCCCGTTGCTACAAATTGCTCTCCATAATGAATAAAATTGGTCCCCCAATTCTGTGGTTTTCCCAATGGATGTTTGTTTTTGGAATAGCATAATACAATTGTCTATAATATAATATAATGTATAGACTAGTTCCTAATAAATATATAAAACTATAAACTTAGTGATGATTGTCTTGAATACCAAGGGAAGGAAAAACTTCTGCTTGTAACATAACATTTGTAAACTAACCTATCCTATAAAGATAATTGGCAATAAATTACTACTTGTTAAATGAGTTTAAGAGCCACTGTTACAGATGGTTATCATTTGATTAAATCAAGTAAAGTATTAAATTGAGTATAGAAAATGGAGCCTTAAGAGTGTTTTCAAGGCCCGTGAGGCGGTGACCTGACAGATTTTCTAAATACAAATAAACCTATGTGTTAACCAGGGAGTCTAAGAACGTCTATGTAAAATTTCAGCTCAGTGGGTAAAGTAAATTTGGCATGATAAAGTCACACACACACACACACACACGCGCGCGCGCCCACGCACGCACGCACACACACACACACACACACACACACACACACAAACACACACACACACAAACACACCATTAGATTTTTATATTTTAGTATAGATTTGAAAGTTTCTTTGAAAGCATTTACAACCACAAATTATCTTTAAGTAAATCATTATATATTTAAATTATTGTATTTTTAAAATATCAGACTTTGTATGGTTTATTGGACTTATACAACATAATTTATATAATGTTTAAATTTCATTTTAAATCAACAATTTTTATTTAAAAACCTAAATTTTCAAATTATTTCCAAAAATATTGTTTTTATTTTCTAGTGGAAGTGCTTAACAGTTTTATTAATCATGTCAGTGAATTCAATGAGTTTTTGGAATTAATTAGTTTTATCTACAATTAGTTTTTCAATTAAAACTTATTTTAGTATTTTTAGAGCATGGTTGTTAACAAGAGAATATGTTAAGAAAATTTATTCTACATTTTTACAGAATTTGTTAAAATTTATGTTTATCATTCTTTTCGATACGGGGTACTTTTCTCCGTATTTTGGGAATCGAAATGGTTACTCTCATATTAATCCTATATCCTAACTAAAAATGTTTTTTTTAAATTTTATTTATTAAGGAAGAATTTTTCACTTGATTCGACGCTATACTAATATACGTGGACATTTTATATCCTATATTGTTATATAGGATATATTACAGATGGTATTGTATATAGATTATAAAATCCTAATAAAATATAGACATCAAAATTTCTGGAAACCGTAAAAGAGCCTAATTTTACGATGAATTAGCTTCAATTCCAAATTGAGTACCAACAATCTAAAAAATCTATTAAAAAAGTATTTTGAAGTAAATACCTGTTTCCATCTTTTTACATAGTGCTGGGATTCTAAAAGCCTTCTCTCGTGGCTGTCAACTTGTAGTGTCACGCTCGCATTCTCATGTCGTTAGTATCCCAAACATGAGGGCATAAAGTTTCACGGTCTATATACCAAGAGTTTTAGCCCTTTCCGTGTATAGTCAGAAGAGGGTGAAAGCAAACTATACGATGTGTATAGCCAAGGGCAGGATGAAAAATCTGGGCAAGAAAGAAACCATCAACAAATCGTTTAAAAATCCTGTGGGTTAGGATGCCATTTTAATAAATGTTAGGAATGGGTACCAAACTAGATCTACCTTGCTTGTTAGTAGGTCCATAGAGACTCATTGACACATTTCATGCTGGCTAATCAAAACCAGTGGAGGATATTACATGGGGGCCTAGAAAATTTAAATATGGGTGACTGAACAATTTTTAAACTGTAAAATAAGACTATATGTGTATAATTAAATGTTATTTTTTATGTTTCGGTTAGGCCGTTTGTTCATGATTTAAATCAACCTAATCATAATATATTTACAAACCCATAATAATTATTATAATACCGCACTATAATCATCAATTTGTATGCCGACCCACAGTGTAATAAATAGGTTGTTTGTATTACAAATGTATGAAAAATGAGGCTAATTAAGGATCGTGTAATGGTACATAGTAGGCCTATATCTTTTTCCCGCAGATAGAAGACCATCAGAGTTTACACTTTAGCTACTATATGTCCTATACATTTTCCTGGTGACGCACTGTTAGCGCGTGTCCTCACCCACTTGGCAAAAGTTGAATACGTGTAGTAGGAGATATTTCAAAACAATCCCGACATAAAAACGGGGTTAACAGACAGTATAAATTATACAAACGTAGTATCTGACATACAGTATTTAAATATATTGTGTCAGCTATTCCTTAAATTCCTAATTTTTAATAGTGAATTAAACATTAATGTCACTTACGGTCTTAGTAGCAAACATATATATATATATATATATATATATATATATATATATATATATATATATATATATATATCGTATATATTATTAAATAATGAAAACAGTGGATTTGAAATAATAACTGAGTAATAATTACAGAAAGGTTGGGCTATGTTTGTGCATGAAATGTATTTATAAAATTGGTTCTAATAAATCGGTTGATATATAGAAAAAAAAACAATAAATATGATCATGTAAGACAATTATTATAGTCAGAAATTATAAAATTCTTACTATTCATGTTATTATAACAATTCGTTCATGAGCAATATATTTTTGTTATAAATGATACAGGATCTTAGGTTATCATTATTACTTTAAAAATGTTAAGTATAATTAAAGAACGCGAACTAACGACTTTTCACATATCTAAACTGCTCTATATTCTTTAGCAAGCTATGTTATTCTCGTCACGTTGACCTTACTAAGCTGGACATCTTGAAGGCACATTCAAGGTAGTCGTGGAACCTTCCTAGTAATTACGCGTTTTGTAAACGTTGACTGTAAAGCATGAAAAGAAAATCTTTACAAAATAAAATAACGAACAACATTACTAGCATAAAAACTGCGTAGTAATTCTAAATGTCAGCAAGCCCTGACTAATGGTTACTTAGTGGTCCCGACATTTAACGGATAAGTGTCAGTTCGGATGCATGACGTTCGGATAACCGATGTTATACAGTATATAACTTTATAATAATAATTACACAATGTAGTTTAGGACATGAAATAACACGAACACGTTTAATTATTCAATTAAAAATGTACATATATAATTATTAAGTTGAAAATGCATAGCATTTTGTGCAAATATCTAAATAATACTATAGTCATTTAACTTTCACAGTTGCCGTTCGAAAGATTAAAAATAAATAAAACCTCTTAAACCACAAACACGTTTGTAATATATATACTGTTGTAGATTTCGATTTCAAAGGAATCGTCTTCAGAGGAAATTACTGCAGGACTGACTGTCGGGTTAATGTTTTAGTGGTAAATACAAATTTTTATTGGTTTTAGAGATTTTATTTATTTATAAATCAAAATTACACCATATTTGATACAACTTATTTCTTCGTATTAAGTTATCTAGACTTGATGACAAGAAGAACTAGAATACTTGACAAATATTGTCTGAAGTAACTGAACTATCGAGATAACGAGAGTTTCCCATTTATTGTCGACTCGTTTCGTGCGAAAACAAAATCCATTGAGTGCTAAATATACACTTTAGAGACTCCTACGCTAGGGCTGCACTGAGTCATTGGTTTTAATAAATGTTTTGAATGTAAAAACATAGTGTGGGTCACTAACGTATTTAATTGTAACTAAATACAGAATACTGCATGGTACATATCCGTGACTCTAACATATATGTTAAAACGGTGTGACTCTTAAGTCGGATAAAACGTAAGTAGAATAAGTAAGGCAACTAAAATATTTATAGGTTTATAGACATTGTATTTTATAATGACACGTCAATATAGGTTAACATTCGTTTTATATTTTTTTTTTTTAATATAATAGCAATATCCATTTAAAAATTACTGTCACAGAAAATAATTCGAATAAGAATATTGGTTTTATTAGGAAAATTAGTAAACTAAATGTTGGCGAAACGTAGTAAGAAAAGAGTTTATAGCAGTCTGTGTAGTTTGTATAATTTCATAATTACGTTGTTTATTATTCATTGATTCATAATCCAAGCAAATTACATCTGAAAGCACTTGTCCATTAACGTTTGTTAATAATAATCTTTTTTTTTTTGGTTTTTTATTATTATTATTAAATATATTAGAAATGATTAGTTCCTATTAATATTACTAAGTACGATATATGACAATATGGCAAGGCAGTGGACGTATGAGTTACTACAATGCTCATGATTGCCTCAATACTAAACATGGTTTTCATTAAAAAGTTGACTTAGGTAATATATAATTATAAACACAAAATAAATAAATAAAACATCTTGATATATTTGGAAATATAAATTTTAGACAAAAAGAAATTCGAACTACTATAAAAATCAATAATAACTCTATTCCTTAATAAAATAGACTAGGAGATAAGGGGTACATAAGGCCTATGACAATCAAGGTAGGTAATAAAGCCATCAATTTACATACAGGTTACGTGTTTTCCTGGTTGCTAGTTTTCAATAAATCAGCCTGGGAGACCATTAAAGAAAACATATTATATTCTGTGCTACCCATTAAGACATACTTACCTCTTCCAGAAGGCGTCTATTTTTAGTTGTAGCCGATGGTCTGATGCTCATATTAAATTGTCATCCCAGAGTTGCAATAATATTTGTTTCGGAGTAAGGTATTGATTTCCATAGCCTCTATCATTAAAATGTTCCTGGCCAGATTTGGATACCACCATTTAATGAGAATGTGCTCTAGGTCTTTTTCCCCACTTCGGTATAGGGCGCATTCTAGTGATGCCGCTAAATTGTACCGGTAAATGTAGACCTGGGTTAAAATGTGTCCAGTCAGTGGTCTGGCCATGAAAGTATATGGATTTCTCCATACATGACCTCTTTTGCCGGATGTTTCCGCCGGTCACACGGTGCATCATTAATACTCCTAAGTCCACTTTCTTCTAAAAAATCAAGATACTCAAATATCTTCAGGTGAAATATTCATTAGTTCATTACATATTAAGAGATAAATTCACAAAATATAACATTACCTTCAATTTTCATTTGATATCATAATTTTAATTTGAATATTTTATATGTAAAAAGTCTTTTTCCCAATATTTATTAAAGGCAGCATTATTGAATATTTACCTGAGATATTGCTTTACATTACTATTTACACGTTTTTAAACTGTAATGAAAAATATATAATTGTAAGATAAGGAAAACTATGTAGGGTTTTAGGAAATGTCGTCAAGGGAATTTCAAACATATATTACTGAATGTATTCGTCTGACAAAGTGATAATTTTATTATATTATTCAAGAGAATGTTAATTATATGAACAACAATCAAACAATATAATTAGAGGGATATACACATCGGATATTTGTGTGGATAAATAGTGGCCACTTTTACAACGGCATAAAACGAAATTCGATCATAATGTAATAAGAAAATAACAACTACATATCTAAAAATAAAAAAAATTATTCTTAATAAAAAAAACAGAACCTATTTCAAGAAACAGAACAGATATTCAAACAAGTAGTAATTCAGTTGGTACCAGACCGAGGTATCTAGTTTTTTTAAAACTATAAATTAAATACTGAATACTTGAAATTAACTGTAATAACATCAATTGTCAACCAACATAGGAAACTTATTGATCTGAACTTAATTGGATGAGAAAAAAAAAGTATTTTATTAGCGATTGAAAGTTTATATAAAATATATAGTGTGTAGAAGATGGAGAGTGTGAGCTAATAGAAGGAATCGAATTATTTCTTTATATAATTTATTTAATCAAAGTTTTAGACTTATTCATAGAGACGTTGATCTTATTTGCTGAGTTATTTTTATCAGAAACAAGTATACAGTTGTAACGTTATTCTTAAATTTAAATTCTTTTAGTTTAAGCTTTAATTTTTAGTTCTAGCTTACAGTTTAGGCGTAATAATAACCGTCTCTCTGTAACGCCTTTAACCCAGATTATTTGAAATAAAGCACAACAAACCTCAAATATCGTTTATAAATAAACTACATAAAGAATATTGATCCAAATTTATGTTTTTCTTCTGCGTTATAAAGGTTTTACACTTGATCTGATCTTTCTCCCTAGCTGACCTTTTAGATTCTAGCATAAACAGTTTTCATTTAGTAATGAATCAAACATTTATATTACAAAATAAGGTGATTGTTTAAAATGCATTGCCTTAAATTAGAACTATTGCTTGTAACCTGTTATTTCTTTAATAATGTAAAGCGTATGTGATTGCAGTAAATAATTTTGTGACTATCGTATAAATGAATGCATTTATAAATTACTTATTATAATTGTTTTAACATTTTTGTTGACAATAATTTCTCTCTTTCAGGGTGTACAAATTTATGTTAAAGGTGGATGAATTATCATTAAAAGGTTCTCTATATTTAAAAACCCAGTGGGGAATTTCTGGAGGTCTCAGTTTGAAGGCGAAAATATGTCGATATCTTAGTGAAGGCCTAAAGCCTCACATAAGAAACTTGGATTCCTTTAATCGGAACAATCAAGCATGACGAGGATTCAAATATTGTTTTAAAATAAATAACCTGATTTTTATTGCAAAATATTTACAAAATGTAATAGTTGGAACATGAAAGTAAGTTTTCGGATTCTATTGGATGTGATTTTATTTGCAGTATCCATTGGCACTCATATCCTTTGCATACTATATTAGTATAAACTTCTCTTGGAACCCCGACTTCTTCGTTTTGTATACCGTATTGATATATACATTTCTTGGAAGCCTGACACATCTTTTGCTTTTAAATAGATAATGTAGGCTTATAAATAAATAGGTTCGAGTTATACGAAAGCTCGAAATATCATGACTTGGATTTTTGAGACTCCACTGTGTAACGTTGTTATTAAATTTAAATTCCTATAGTTTAAGCTTTAATTTTTAGTTCTAGCTTACAGTTTAGGCGTAATAATAACCGTCTATCTGTAACGCCTTTGATGGTAGAACTCCGTTACATTGTAATACTTTAAAATACAAGATTAAATCATTTAAATTAGCAGAGTCTCATTAAATTAAATCTTAAGGCTTATTAACTTGAAATGCAAGAATCGTTTAAATAATTACTCGATTAAATGCAATTAAAGCAAATTATACTCTTTTTATTCAGCAAACAATAGGTAAGTTACAATCATGATACAAATTTCTTGACATTCAGTTACGGACATTTAATATTTAATTTATGGATTTTTAAGGATAACATTCTAACAAACAATTAATCAATCAATGGCTGTAAATGAATCTACACTCGAGTTTACTTCCCCTTTTTTTTATAATCAAATTTCATAATTCAAGGTGAAACACAATTGCACCAAAGTGTGCGTAAATTACTGTTATGTAAATGAATTGAAACGTTCAAGGTTCTTTAGTTTGAGTTATGCTGTATAACGTTTTAAATTTTGAAATAAATCTTTAAAGTCCTTAATCGTTCACTTAGCTGCATTCACATCTGGTAACCTCGCGTCCTCCTCGTGGAAAGTTTCAGGAAATGTCATTGGTAACTTCAGCGTCCCATCTTGTACTTGGTTGCGTACACTGTCTTCTATCTCACGATTATAACATGTTTAAAAAATGGTGGTTTAAATTAAACTTTGAAAACAAAATAAAAATTTTTCTTGCTCTCGGACACGTCCTTTGCCCTTTACATCTTGGCTAAAAGAGGCCTTATATTGTATTTGCGAGCAACCTTCCTACCTACCGCGTATCCGATGTCACTAACAACCAGAGATCTCATTAAAATATTTCTCATACATTACATTTTTTTTTTATACAGTTGTACATTATTACAAATTTTTGAATACATTCTCGTTTGTTTTCTGAGCCTTGCCAATTTAATATGTAACATCATCTAAAGTGTGTTACATATTTTCCCCCCTCTTGAAAAAAAATTGTGTCATTTCTTTCCTTTTTTTTTACTGAATGTTTTGATTTAATTTAACAATGTTTTACTGAATGTTTTGATTTAATGTTTTGTTTATAATTTATCAATGACTTTTAATTTAGCAACCAAACTATTCTTCTTTAAAAGAAACATATCATAAACCCTTTTATTATTACTTTCATTTCCATTATTATAACAAAAATTATTTAACCAAAAAAAATGTCTTTTTATACGACATTAACATAATATAAACAATATTATTTCCTGATAGTTATAACAAATTTGTTTAACTAAAAAAAAATTAGCAGAGTTGCGCATTTTGTAACGTTATTCTTAAAATTTGCTTTAATTGCAAAAAAAAAAAAATAAAAAACAGGAAATAATATTGTTTATATTATGTTAATCTCGTATAAAAAGAAAATTTTTTTTGGGTAAACAAATTTTGTTATAATTATGGAAATGAAAGTAATAATAAAAGGGTTTATGATATGTTTCTTTTATAGAAGAATAGTTTGGTTGCTAAATTAAAGGTCATTAATAAATTATAAAATTAAATCAAAACATTCAGTAAAAAAAAAGGGAAGAAATGACACAATTTTTTTTCAAGAGGGGGTAAAAATATGTAACACACTTTATATGATGTTACATATTAAATTGGCAAGGTTCAGAAAACAAACGAGAATGTATTCAAAAATTTGTAATAATGTACAACTGTATAAAAAAAAAATGTAATGTATGAGAAATATTTTAATGAGATCTCTGGTTGTTAGTGACATCTAACGGAGAATTTTAAAACGTGTATTAAAATCGGGATGCGCCCCCCCGGATACGCGTTAGGTAGGAAGGTTGCTCGCAAATACAATATAAGGCCTCTTTTAGCCAAGATGTAAAGGACAAAGGACGTGTCCGAGAGCAAGAAAAATTTTTATTTTGTTTTCAAAGTTTAATTTAAACCACCATTTTTTAAACATGTTATAATCGTGAGATAGAAGACAGTGTACGCAACCAAGTACAAGATGGGACGCTGAAGTTACCAATGACATTTCCTGAAACTTTCCACGAGGAGGACGCGAGGTTACCAGATGTGAATGCAGCTAAGTGAACGATTAAGGACTTTAAAGATTTATTTCAAAATTTAAAACGTTATACAGCATAACTCAAACTAAAGAACCTTGAACGTTTCAATTCATTTACATAACAGTAATTTACGCACACTTTGGTGCAATTGTGTTTCACCTTGAATTATGAAATTTGATTATAAAAAAAAGGGGAAGTAAACTCGAGTGTAGATTCATTTACAGCCATTGATTGATTAATTGTTTGTTAGAATGTTATCCTTAAAAATCCATAAATTAAATATTAAATGTCCGTAACTGAATGTCAAGAAATTTGTATCATGATTGTAACTTACCTATTGTTTGCTGAATAAAAAGAGTATAATTTGCTTTAATTGCATTTAATCGAGTAATTATTTAAACGATTCTTGCATTTCAAGTTAATAAGCCTTAAGATTTAATTTAATGAGACTCTGCTAATTTAAATGATTTAATCTTGTATTTTAAAGTATTACAATGTAACGGAGTTCTACCATCAAAGGCGTTACAGATAGACGGTTATTATTACGCCTAAACTGTAAGCTAGAACTAAAAATTAAAGCTTAAACTATAGGAATTTAAATTTAATAACAACGTTACACAGTGGAGTCTCAAAAATCCAAGTCATGATATTTCGAGCTTTCGTATAACTCGAACCTATTTATTTATAAGCCTACATTATCTATTTAAAAGCAAAAGATGTGTCAGGCTTCCAAGAAATGTATATATCAATACGGTATACAAAACGAAGAAGTCGGGGTTCCAAGAGAAGTTTATACTAATATGGTATGCAAAGGATATGAGTACCAATGGATACTGCAAATAAAATCACATCCAATAGAATCCGAAAACTTACTTTCATGTTCCAACTATTACATTTTGTAAATATTTTGCAATAAAAATCAGGTTATTTATTTTAAAACAATATTTGAATCCTCGTCATGCTTGATTGTTCCGATTAAAGGAATCCATGTTTCTTATGTGAGGCTTTAGGCCTTCACTAAGATATCGACATATTTTCGCCTTCAAACTGAGACCTCCAGAAATTCCCCACTGGGTTTTTCAATATAGAGAACCTTTTAATGATAATTCATCCACCTTTAACATAAATTTGTACACCCTGAAAGAGAGAAATTATTGTTAACAAAAATGTTAAAACAATTATAATAAGTAATTTATAAATGCATTCATTTATACGATAGTCACAAAATTATTTACTGCAATCACATACGCTTTACATTATTAAAGAAATAACAGGTTACAAGCAATAGTTCTAATTTAAGGCAATGCATTTTAAACAATCACCTTATTTTGTAATATAAATGTTTGATTCATTACTAAATGAAAACTGTTTATGCTAGAATCTAAAAGGTCAGCTAGGGAGAAAGATCAGATCAAGTGTAAAACCTTTATAACGCAGAAGAAAAACATAAATTTGGATCAATATTCTTTATGTAGTTTATTTATAAACGATATTTGAGGTTTGTTGTGCTTTATTTCAAATAATCTGGGTTTAAAGTACATATACATATATATATATTCTTGTGTATTAATAAAGAACTAAGTCAAAATACGAATACAAGAATTATAATAGAATTTGTAAATTCAATTTTAATTCTTGTATTTGTAGTTTGACTTAGTTCTTTATATATATATATATATATATATATATATATATATATATATAGATATATATATGTGTGTGTGTGTGTGTGTGTATAAATATGAAATAAGTTTTCTTGTTTAATAATTTACCACAAAATAGGTTATTCAAATACAAGAATATTTATTAATAATATCCGAAGCTTTTTGTTGGTAAACAGTACAAACATCAACAGGAATGAAAATTACAATAATCTAATTAATGTAATTTTCATTCCTGATGATTTTGGTACTGTTTACCAACGAAAAGCTTTGGATATAATTTAATAAATATTCTTGTATTTAATAACCTATGTTGTTTTAATATATATATATATATATATATATATATATATATATATATATATATATATATATATATATATATATATATATATATATATATATATATATATATATATATACTGCGATATCATTTATCAAGTTTAAACAAAAACAGTTAGTTGGTTTATATTACTATAATTATATACAGATAGTTAAAGGTTAATGGTGATAACTATTTATGTTATTGGCTTTATAAAATGCGTGTAAAACCTATAATACTTATAGTTTACGTCAATATGGCTCTAAGAAAGGAATATTTATTTTCAAAAGTGTTTGAATTTAATATGTTAGTTCTAATATATACTCAAAATTTAATAATATATAAAACTGTTTGGAGGAAGGAAGTTATTACAAATATATTACGACTCTACTCTTTGATATATTTACGAATTTTATAGCTAGTTTGGATTTGCAATACAATCTGTTTGTTGTAGCCGTTAAATTTTTATATTCCTGTATGACATATTTCTTTATACAATATCAAGAGCACATTGGTACAATATATTACAAAAATATAGGTGAAAAACCCCAAAACCACAAAAATTATTCAAAAAATAACTAAAATAAGTTACCTAAGATTAAATCCTTATGTACATGTCCTTATGTACATGACCTGAGGTCAGTATAGTTTGTTAATTTTTTTGTATTCTAGATTGTACTTTTGTAATAGGAACCTCGAAGATGATGACTTTGTCAACGAAAGGTACATAATTATTTAGTCTCAGGTAACTTATTTTAGTTAATTTTTTATTAGTTTTTGTGGTTTTGGGGTTTTTTCACCTGTATTTTTGTAGCATATTTCTTTGTACAAAGTATGATATCTCAACCTTTTTTTTCCATGAAATTATTTTAATTTTATTATTTTCTTAGCTAAAACCTTTACTTACAGATATTTCTCAGGCGACTTGTTTTGCAGATCTGTGGGAACAACTGAATATTTTCGGTTTAATTCATATAACTGTACGAATATCTGTTTTAAGATTATACTAGTTTATATGACGTCATATTCTCCATTTTATATCCGATCTATAATCGATATCAGGAAATATTCATAAGCCCATAATAAACATAACTAAAGGCTGTTCTAAATATTCCTCATCACGCTGTTAATATTGATCATAAAGTACTCTTAGTTGGAAGACGAGATTCAAAACAAGTAATATAAAAACGTTTTCAAAGTAAATTCATACTTGAATCAACAAAGACAAATTTTATTTAGGTTTTGTTTTTCATTTTATAATTGCAATTAATAACAGTGTGTATATACGTATGTGAAAATAATGAGTGGCAAAATAATAGGCGATTTTTATTTCAAATTTTAATTTTTCCTTTAGATGAATGGTATTGGTCTACTGTATTTATTTGTTACTTACGCTATAATGTTATACGCTTATTTTCGTCGCTTGCATTGTGTTAGAAGGAATGTGTTTTGACCACCAATCCGCAAATATACCCTTAAGCTGAGAAACCCTACAGTCAATCGAATTGTCTCCATACAAAATGACATGTAGCATCGTATTTAGCTAGAGCTGGACTTTTGTGTTGATGTGTGACGCATGAACAGAGGAGCGTTAAAAATATTTACAGATATGAGAAAAACCTCTAGAGTCATCTTTCATTCTTGTATCATTATTGTTATTAAATTACAGTGTTTTAGTTTAATTTACATAATCGCTATATTAATAATCACGGATAAATATCAATCTGGATTTACAGCTGTAAATTTAAATGACGTCTAGGTATCGTCTAAACTGAACTTGCAATATTAATCATTATATCTTTGTTATTTTTTTGTTAAGGTTTGTTATAGTTAATAATATCAGCTCACTATAAACTGTACAAAATTATATAGTATTTTGAAAGATGATGTTACAAAATAAAACTGTCAATGCCTCTATAAATAGCCAAGGGGACCTAGGAAATGTCAATAACTTAATAATAATTACATACTCCTGGTTTTCCTATTATATGTTCTAATCACCTCATTATGTTGAAATTTACTTATCGTTTTCTGCTTTTTACAAACTTTTAACTAATTCAACAGGACCTATTCCATTAAACGAATAGAATCTAACGTTAAAATAAAACCAATATAATAAAGAATGTATATAAAATGTATATTTATTTGAAAAGAAAAACTTTAATTATATAATATTATTATTCTAGTAAAGTACATTATGAAATAATTCCTAAAGCAGACGTAATGTTGATTAAAAAATTACAGATATCATTAACCAAGTGAGTATAAACGTATGTTTTCGAAATGTATATATATATACATTTATTTATAGAACAGTATAAAATTCTGTATTATTATTCTCTACAAAATTAAAAAAAACAGCAGGTACAACATTTAAATGGTAAATGTAAAAGTAAAAACGTTAAACATAAAGACATAAAACTCAATAGACTAAATTTTACGATAAATCTTATATATACATTACAATAGAGATAATATGCATTTAAGTATTCGCTCAAATAAAATTTTTCTAAGCTCTTGTAATACAAACGAAAAATAGATATAGGGAGCACTTTATTTCCTGTAGAAAACTACAATGCTTAAGTTACACCTCGTCGTCTATTCAATTTCACAGGAAAATGAATTTCCTAAAATAAATAATATGACATGGAATAAATATAAATTGGTATATTGATATGAATAATTTATTAAAAAGATGGAAAAAGGTATAGGGTAAGTCGAGGACAGATGGCCACCCTACTTTAAAACCTTTATAACATTGTTATTTTTAACATAGATCATTTGAAAAGTAGTATTTAGTGTCTTTGGTAATATAGATTTCAGAAGTTAAGCTTTATTTATATGTATATATATATATATATATATATATATATATATATATATAAACTTGAATTTTTATTTTCCTTGTAATGTAAATAAATTATTTGAAGGTCAAAATTATGGATATTAAGAGTCTATGGGCTGTACTTAGTTGAAAACTCTGACAAAAACAGTCACGCAAGAAGTAGTTCCATGCTTCAGTTTCCTGTTGTTTCAACTAAATAAAAATTGGTGTTAAACGTAGCTCACAGCACAATACCAAATTTCACCGACAAACAACACTAATACGACCTCCTTTCAAGGAGAGAATGGAGAAAAACAGAGCCGACTAAATGCCAAGAGAACGACGAAAGAATTTAGAAGCAAAGTATAGGCTCTGAGAGCTATACTTGCAACGAGAGTATAGCAAGCTCTTACATGTGTTTTATTGCCTAACATCAGAGGTAATAGCATAGAGAGGGAATATGCCTGAAGAGACATTGTTTTTAACGACTTTGTAAATAAAACTACACTAATTGATTTTTAAATATATATTTGGTTGTTTTTCTTTTTGCTTTGTTCAATATTAGCCCCATTCAGGGCAATCTGTGTTTTGAAAACGGCAGCTTGAAATAAGTTTGTGGTGGTTTAGAGCCTTAACTATCTGGTTTCTTGAGTAATGTATTTTGTGCTTCTTGAAATCTTTTCTTAGAAGATAAGTATTTTACATTATTATTTCTCGTTATATATCAAATATATCGAAACTTCATTGCTTAGTATATTTCTCATTCTTCACGTTGTCTCATTCCAAACTTGTCTAATCAATGAAAGTTGGGTTCTTTTTTTTGCATCCATGCGTGTCTAAGTTGAAGCATAGAAGAGATATATCTTTTATGATAGATACTGTAATATGTGAGTAAGACGGTCATTAAACATCACTGAGAATCTCTAAGAGACCTTTCTTTTTGTAATTGAACAATTGATTTCAAGGCGAGGGTACGATTTGTCTTGGATTGACAGGGCAGGTGGGCGTCTAGGTTTTTTCATTCCTTTGGTCGATGACCTGCAGAAAATCATAAGAAAAGTTGTTATTTTTAGTAATTTTATTTTCGTTTTCATTAGGGTAAGTCAAGGAGAGAATTCCACCCTTTTGTAAAACCTATATAAAATGTTGAAAAATATGATTTTGTTGCTTAGTTGATATAAGCTTTATAGGGCTCGTTTAAATCGCATTTTTAAAGAAAACGTGCAAAGTGACCATCTCTATCAAGCTTTTAGGACAGATTACTACGAAGCATATGAGAGATGGCCACGAAGCATATAAGAGATGACCACGAAGCATACGAGAGATGCCCACAGAGCATATGAGAGATGGCCAGGAAAGCATATGAAAGATGGCAACGAAGCATATGTGAGATGGCCACAAAGCATATGAGAGACGGCCACGAAGCATATGAGAGATGGCCACGAAGCATATGAGAGATGGCGACGAGGCATAGGACAGATGGCCACGAAGCATATGAGAGATGGCTACGAAGCATATGAGAGATGGCCACGAAGCATATGAGAAATGGCTACGAAGCATATGAGAGATGGCCATGAAGGATATGAGAGGAAGCCACTTTGACTTTAAAGTTAAAGTAAGGCTAAAAGGTAAGGAAAAATCATTTTTACAGACTATCTTAAGTTTATTAACGTTAATAACACGTAATACAAACATTACAAATGTATAAATATAGACGTTACAGCAATAATATTAGCCAATGAAATAGACCAAATTGTTATAAAAATTACAAAATTATATATATAAAAGGTAAAGAATAATAACTAGGCTAGGAAATAATCAAACACAAAAACATATACGAGAGAAAATATGCTACTTGCAGTATTTTGCATTTTGATGACGTTTCATCCAACATTCTTTCGATAAACGCATACTCAGGCACAAAGTCTGCGTTAAAGGGAAAAATAGCAGTAGCGCGAAAACTAGGAAGCATTTTCAGCAATATTTGATTTGCTCCATGCATTACTGAGCAGTTGTCCTAACTGTAACCTTGAAACTCTCTGGTCAACGTTTAGTTTTTGCCATCTATTCACGGCTTTATAGATAAAGCATTTGAGATATTTAAAAAACGCTCTGTCTAGTAGTTGTAGGCAATGAAAAGTATGAATAGATAAAGAAAGGAACACCGTGCCATTTTCTTCCGCAAATTCTAACATTATCACTGAATTGTAATGTGAAACATGACCATCTAGAATCATAAGTATTTTACCCTTTAGTTTTCTTGGCACAAATTAGTCTCGCAATCAAATATAAAAAAAGTTCTGATTGACGAAGGTTGTTCTACAACATGAAAATTTTGCTCCGGGTGTTATTCCAACTTCCCAATTTTTATTTCTTATTGAGACCTTCCATGATAGCAACGGGAGGTATAAAGACTTCCTCGGCGTTGCAACAGGCAATAACAGTCACCGTTTCCCCACGCTTTGATGACGATGCAGAGGCAACTACATTGGATCCTTCTCTTGGAATAACTTCCTCTGCCCGACAACTAAATTGCAGGCCTGCTCAAAGGTTAAGTGAATTTAAATAAATGTTGAAGCTATGCGCCTGCTAGAAGGTTATACCGACAAATACGTAAAAACTGCAGAAGTCCGGGTATAGCCATCTCTCCACGAAAACGAGTGGCCATCTCTCCTTTTTATTAAGGAGAGTTTGCCACATTAGCCATTCCGTAGCCGTGAACGTAGACATTATTTGAGGTTAATAATTTTCTTTAAGATATGGCACATTAGATATTTCCACGAAATTCAATAATACCAAAAATACTTACGAAAACAATGTTCAAGCCCACAAAACTTAATCGAGAAATAAATTTCAAAGGTCCAAGTAAACTGTTTTCTTCGCTACAACCGGAACTATTAACGAAAATTTTACAAACACCTTTACGTTACGTTACTACCGTACTCTGTAAATACTCACTGAGTCACAGCGATGTACGGCATCAAATCACGGAATTACGCCTTGTGGCATCTCTCCTCTATGGTTATCTGTCCTTGACTCATCCTAATAGGAAATACATATAGGAATTCAAAGTATATTTAAATATGATAAAATGATTGAGGGCCAGGTTCCTCTTTAAAGATTTAACTTGAAATTTTGAATTCGCCATATATGACAATACTACAATCAAACCATATGTTTAGTTTTATTAAATTTGTATAGAACTTTTTATTTTGTTGTAGCTGTTGACATGATGAATTGTTCACTTATATTGTTAAAAAAATATTATTCCATTTATGCATAATTATATTTACTGTCAAAGAATAAAAATATACTATACACACACACACGCACACACACTCACCCACACCCACACACACACACACACACTCACCCACACCCACACACACTCACACACACATACACACACACACACACACACACACACACACACACACACACACACACACACACACAACACACACACACACACTCACACACACACACACTCACACACACACACACACACACACACACACACACACACACACACACACACACACACACACACTGCAACGCCCTTCCCCCACTTTGCAGAATAATATATTTATATATTTACATATCTGCTGCTCACACCGTTTTGTGTACCGTGTTGAAATCCCTAAATTTTTTCTTGTGTTCCCGCGTAAATTACCACGCCCAAATGCAAGTCTATTCCCGCTTACGTCTCCACTAACGTTTGTATGACTATCCCTAATTTGGTTGGCAGGTTTGTATTTAGTTACACATGTTAGTAAAATAGTCAGCTGGAAAGAAACAATATTTTTATAAGAACACACAAAATTTTCAAAGAAGCTTGCCACCTCATGAGATCTGCAAGCTCAGCAGAGGGACGTGGAAAATATGATCATGTCTAAGATACCTGTTTAAAAAGTCTCCTGTGTTCTTTAAACATGATCTGCCAGTAGACATCGTCTCTGGGCTCAGTAAAAAAAACCAACTAATTTTTACATTAGCTCAATAAAATTGTTCTCAGGAGAGTACTCGTTTGACAAAACATTAGGTTCTGAATTGTATATATTTATTAAACAATGAAATTTAATTAAAACTGTACTCTTATTTTATAATCACTATTTATCAGTTGAAAAAAAACTAAAAGGTTTTATTGGTTGTTCAACACAGGATAAATTCAAATACTGTAACTTTTTATAATGCATTTAATTACTGATTTAAACTAAACTAATTTTCTTTTCAAATAAAACATATTTATATCTCTCTTTAGCTACACAAATTAATAATTAAAATTTCGTTAACTTTCACATATTTAAAACCTACATTTCATATACAATTCATTAATTACATTTACAAATCTTGAAAAAATTATTTCCAAATTTAACGTGATAAAATATTTTATCTGGTTATTGCAAGATTGAATTGCTAAATTCACATTTTAGTATACATAACTTTAAAATATATACGATTCAATAAATCTGGTCTTCTTGGAAATCATTGGCTTTTGGCCAAAACCACTTTGTAAATTTAATATTTAATATACATTAGTTCAACAATTTTGTTATACTAATTAGTTTTATTACTTTTAAGATTTATTTAATTATTCAACATAGAATGAAGTCATTGTATAAGTTTAATTGGTAATTTGAATTTAATAAAATTAACTGACTAAATTTGACGTGCATTTGTATATAATAGAAAAAATGACTGGCCAAGGATTTCCCTGACGGTCCTGGAGTCCTCTCGTCTGGATTCCCTGGGTCCCTGGACATCGGAATTGGCCATCCCTGGTCAGTCGATGGAAGTCTTTCTCCATTCCCTCGTCCTGGAGGCTGGGTCTGGAGCCCTCGTCCATGGATGGAAGTAGACGGGAGGAACGTGCCTATTTTAGTCCCATCTGGCCGGTTGATAATTCTAGGCGCGATCCGTCATAGTGGCCGTTAGTACCTCGTATTAAAAACGTTTTTCAGACTGCCTTACAGGTCCTTAAGATCCTGTATTTATTGCGGCTATGTCACCCTTCCCCTCCCCTCGTCGCTATCTGCGTGCTTGTTTCTTGTAAGGGCGGGTTGGACAACGTATTAGTTTTAACCTGCATAATTTTGTTATCTGTTTTAGAACACTGAAAAATGACTATTATTTTTAAATGGCTGTAAATTTTTTGTTATTTCAGTTTTTTAAATTCTGTTTTCACTACTGTTTATTATGGATTTTTCTGGTCATTCTAAAATGTCGATGATAGTTCTACGTGGCCTAGTTCTCAAGTTAGCATTTTTCGGCACTTAAAAAATTTTTCACTTCACTCTCGATTGTCAAATTTAGTTAGTTATTACAATCTCATCCTATCATAATTTTTAAATTGTCTTAATAATACCTATTCAAAGTTTTACTGACTTCTTGACTCTTTACTATGTTTATTATATCATAAATTAAAACCTTATTATTTAAATATTAAAATTGTTATTTAAAAAATAAGAAATTATTAATTTCCTAATTGAAACGTTAATTCCCACACACACACACATACATACACACACACACACACACACACACACACACACACACATATATATATATATATATATATATATATATATATATATATATATTTATATATTTATATATATATATATATATATATATATATATATATATATATATATATATATATTTATTTATTTATTTATTCATCAATAGTTTTACAGTGTCTGGACTGTTTTATTTATTTAGATTACTTGATACAAAACGTAACACGAATCTCAAATTTAAATTTAAAAATGGAATTAAATGAGTATTTAATATGTAAGGAAAAGTAGAACAAAATTACAGTCTGCTCGTAAATGCCTATGGCTCTTGATTGTTATCTGGACATTATCTGGAAGATAATACGATCCCGAAAAATTCATAGCATAGCAATAGAGTAAAGCCTAAATTTCCAAAATACACCGCTCGTAACCAATAACTCCAGATATCGTAATAGGTATTATATAAGGATTTACGAGCTTTCTATTAGATCAAAAATGAGATGACAATTTTTTTCTGAATACAATTATGTCACTAAAGGAAATTCCATAAATGCGTGTTACTACTAAGTCGCGCTTAAATTATTAACCCACTTTCGGGTTTTGATTTTTTTGTAATTTACAGATAATAATTCATGACCTGCGGTACAGACTAGAATGACACTTTGTCTGGTATAAGATGAAAAAATAAAATAGCTATAAATATGTGCATCCTAATGGTACGTCAAAAATTATGAATGCAACTTTAAAAGTGCCAAAACAGGTGGTTTTTCAACTACAACTATTAGAAACAACAATACATAAAGCATATACCGTAACGCTAAACGATGGAATACAAAGAAAAACAAATATTTTAATAAATATTTTATGTGACTCTATCTTTATTCCATTGCCCTAATATGTTTATAATATATATATATATATATATATATATATATATATATATTTATTTATATTTAATATTTCCTAAATATTATTCAATAACAATTAAAATAGGAATAATTTTTTTCATTTTTTTGCTAACTTATTTTTTATACAAGATGTATTGTTACTCAAAAATATGTTTAACCATTAATCTATGTTGTTACACATAAACATATAACATATAGGATACATTATATATAAATATTTAATACTTACAATTTATATATATATATATATATATATATATATATATATATATGTGTGTGTGTGTGTGTGTGTGTGTGTATCTTACTATCCATATAATAAAATATTTATTCAAAAAATTAAGCTTTTTATATTTTAAAAAAATGATTTTTACTAAACACTAACTAATAGATCAGTTACGGTCTGAGTTGACAATGAGACACATCTACCGAAACGGCCGTCCTCAAAAATTATAAGTAAGTGCTACTATAGGCAAGTTTGTAAATATTTATAAATATTTAGTGATAACTAGTACCTCACGTGAAGATGGAATTAACAAATAAGAAATGACTTTTGCAATACAAAGTGCAACTTTAAAAACGAGTTTTGTACAAACTGATACATAAATTAACAACATTATGCTTGACCCTGATTACAGTGTCTTTGGTTTAGAATATAAATTCCTTTCTCTGGTCGTATCTTTTGCTTTTAATGTACATTTGTGTTGCTGTTGCCGTTCTGTGAAGCTCCAGTAACTTTTGTTTTAATTAAAAAGTTTTGATTCTAAAATGTCTCAGATGAGAACAATTTGGGTTGAAAGTTTGGTAATAAAATGTGACAAGTATTCATTGTCCTTTGAAACATGGATGTGGTTTACCTCTTAGTGCACCTAAATAATTTATTTATTTGATAAAATTGTTCAGGTATATATACAAGTTACGTGTTATATTAGGCTCGAAAGGTTTTTAAAAATGATTTTATTTTTACAAACCTTTGTTAATTAAGAAACATTTAATTTTGAAATGGTTACAATAATTTAGCTTAATAAAAAACATAAATTCAAATACAACTGATGTACATTCAGCTGGAGCGGAAAACGTCTGTGCGATACAGAGGCGACTTACACAATCCCGGGGCTCTGCTCTCACCACCTATATAATACAAAAGCTGCTTAAGCAGGAAGCTTCCTAGCATGCATTTTATTATGAAAGGTTCACATAAATTGTTCACATAACTCCTCCATCCCTAAATAAAACTTGGGGGGTAAGCCAGGTTTCGGCATCTGTTGAAGTCATCTTCATCACTCTGATGAGGGCGAGATAAATAAGGCTGCTGAATAGGCCTCCGTAAAGGGCGATAGTCCAGATACTGATGTGGGTGGTTATCTCCATATTTGGATCGATTCTTGACATCGTTTCCGTGTTTATTTTGTCCAATTCTAGTCGTTTAACATTTACTGAGAATTCTGGCATGTTATTCATTGGAAATTGTAATTTGGACGTGACCATGAAAATAGGGTGACCTCCAGAGGTTGTTGATGTGTGGATAAGTTTCATGTTGTTGAAAAGGACTGAATCATTGTTAGTTTTTATCAAATATATGCCTTGAAGGGTGACGGTGGTAGTTGCCTTGCGATTGGTAATTACCAGAGTCTGCTTGTT
The DNA here is from genome assembly GCA_036971475.1 of Prosapia bicincta. Taxonomy (NCBI): domain Eukaryota; kingdom Metazoa; phylum Arthropoda; class Insecta; order Hemiptera; family Cercopidae; genus Prosapia; species Prosapia bicincta. Next base: position 155,141,729 of record JBAIZL010000003.1, read on the forward strand.
GGGGAAGGTCGCCAGGTAGAGGTTGATTTCTGGGATCCAGTTAATTAAGTTGTCTGAAACTTCCAATGCAGTATATTTGCAGTTGCTGGCATCGTTGTTCCTGATGATGGACACTTTACAGTCTAATTTATGGTGTGTTAGAATGTCGAATGAGCAAAAGTATATGGAATCGGTTTTACAGTTACATTCATTGTCTTAACCTAATATTACAGAGTTAGACACTAATATGTACCTTACTTTTGGTATAATTGTTACATAATCTGTTTCATATTTTGTGGGTATAGAATGTAATTTATACAATTTAAACAGAGTTTTTTCTACAATGGGTAAATTTATAAAGTATACAATCCTTTCAGAATCTAGTTTACAATTACCTTTAATTAGGTTCTCTAATCCCACATATTTTCCATTTTAGGTTCTAAAGGTAACCTCTCATTATAATATTTATAAATTTTGTTTAATTCTTCATATAATTCTTGGGTTGAGATAACACTAGGGTGTACAGCACCTAGTTTACAAAATGTAAGAGAATTTTCTAAATCTGTGATTACCTGTAACATTATGTCATATAAAATGTTCAATTGGTTTAGAATACCTCTAAATTTTTCTAGTTCAACAAAGTCATTTACATTACGATTCACAATACTTAACTTATTTTTCAATTCTACAAAATTTTCATCAATTACAATAAACGTTTTACTTAATTCTTTCATATTATTATTACTAAAGGAGTATTGAGATTCAATTTGATAATTAATTTTAATTTGCTCATTTTCAATATCTTTAATTATTTTGTCATATGTTTTACCATCATATGCATCTAAATTGCCTGTTAAAGATTTGATAACGGATCCTATTCCATCTATAAGACCTCTTTTTATTCTTTTGTTACCATTCTCTCTTAAGAGTATAATTTCTAATTTTTCTTCTATTACATTTTTACTGTGATTAACATATTTAAAATAATTAACAATATCTCTTATTCTATTACTGTTATCAGTTACATATTCATTGTTTAATAAGCTACCGTTACAATTGTAGCAACTAGTTTCAAAATTTTTCAATACATCATAATAATAAGCATCAATGTTATTTAAATGAGCAACTAAGTTTCTTACATTAAAATAGTGGACAAAGGTATGGTAGGAGGATTCTAATTTGGCCGGCCCAAGGTCTATTGGGATTATTCCGAGGTTGTTATTGATTTCGCTGATCTCTGCTGAGTCGGTGGCGGTGCCAATGACGAACAGGAGCGACCCCAGAAAATTATTTTGAGCATTAATTACATTTTTTATCTTCTTAGGCCTTTTAATATTAGACAAATGTATTTTGTCTTTTGTGTTATGATGTCTAGGCTTTATTTTACCAGTTTTTCTTTCCTTGTTTATTGAAGCTATCTCTTCCTTTCTATATCTGTTTTTTGTTTTGCTTTGCTTCCGGTGGTATTTCTGGAAGTGGTTCCTTGTTTATGTTTCTTTTTTCTAAAACTTTTTCCTTAATTCTTTGATTGCTATCCCTAATGTTTTCGTAAAGTATATTTGTTTTTTCTTTACGGTTTAAAACGTGGTCATTTACAATTTGTTTTTCTAAATCTATATCTAATAAGGTGTTTGAATTTATGTGTCCAAATAAGACTTCGCACGGCGTTAATTTTGTAACTGAGTGTATGCTATTGTTACAAACTATTATAGCATATTTAACTGTCTTAATTATACTGTCTTTTTTAAATTCGATTTGATTATTTGATCTTATGCAAGTCTAATATCTCCTTTACAATTCTGTTATTAAACTCCGTTCCATTGTCGGAGATAATAACTGTTGGTAAGCAGAAATGCGTGAAGTATTCTAATAACTTGTCTGCAATCTCTGTAGCTTGAGAGCTTCCCAAGCGATAAACTTGAGCATATCGTGAGAACGCGTCGACTATGCTGATAAATGAATTCTTCTCCAAGGAGATGGTGTGAACGTGAATTATTTGAAATGGTCTTGCAGCTGTTGGTGTTAAGTTCATTTCTAGCTGTAAGGGAATTCTGTCGTATTTAGTTCTTTGACATATGTCACACTGATTCATGAAATTTTGGATTAGTGATTTTAAATTAGGCCAATAATATCTTCGCTTGATTTGTTCGTATGTTTCCTGTATCCCGCGGCGATTAGTTTTGCTAACATGATAATTAGTTATCGTTTCTAAGGTATCTTCTTCCGAAGTTAGGTCTAAGAGTTTGTTATTACACTCAACTAAATTTAGTTCAGTTTGTTTGAAATTTTTTGCTATGCATGATGCAAATTTCTCATAAAAATCGTCTTCAAAGTATAGATTATATTTTATTTTGGGTACCAAATATTATTTTACAAAATTGTCTTCTTTAAAATTATTTTATGATATTTCGACTATTAAACGAATTTTTGAAGTTCCAAATAGCTTTATAATTTTTACTTTCTTCGGCTCATATTTTACTAATGATAAATATTTTTGGTTTTTTCCAAAGTTTACAGGCTCGTCGGAAATTGGTAATTCAATTTGGGTGTTTCCTTCAAAATTGGAGTGGATAGTTTGACTGTCGCTTTCTTCATTGTCCTCTAAGTTGGCGTTATCTGTTGCGTCGAGTTGTACGACCATAGATTCGTTCATTATCGTTCAGTTCCGGGAAGTAACGTTGAAGTAAGTCGGCTGCAGATAACTCAAGGTCTGGTTCTACAGTGTGTTGGGTGTTCGTTGACCTTTTATCAGTAACGTTTAATTGTATTCTGGTCAATGCGTCTGCATTTTGGTTTAGTTTGCCTTTTTTGTATCTTATGTCATAATTATATTCTTCTAATTTTAATTTCCATCTTAAAAGTTTGGAATTTGGTTCTTTAACTGAAAATAACCATTGTAAAGGTTTATGGTCTGTATAAATTTTAAAATTTCTCCCAAATAAATAAGGCATGAAATGTTTTGTGGCCCATACGATTGCTAATAATTCCTTTTGAATCGCGGAGTAATATGTTGTTGAATGTTGTTTATTATAGGGCAGTAGGCTTCTCCCTTGTGTACTGAGACTATACACTGCGGAATTTCTAATCCATTTAAGTTTTTGTATGGTAAGAGTCCTTCTCCATCCTGAATATTTTGTATTCTAAATTTAATCGTTTGGCTAGTGCGGGCTTATATAACATAACTTGTTCCCTTTTTTGCGTCCTGTTCCTGACATTCGCCTTTATTATTATTTTGTTCTTCTGTGTTAAAATAATTATCGGGATTTGCTTATTGCGAAATATTAATTTATTATTCACAAAATTTAAATTAATTTTTATTTCTTTTATGTTATCTAATCCAAGGAGTAAGTCGAAATCTTTATGGAAATCAAATAAATAGAATTCGGTTGTTTCTTTTCCCAAAAGTTGTAGTGTACAACTGTATTTTTCTTTTGATACCCCATGAGCTGTACTCACTTCATATGGTTTTTGTTTTAGGGTGTTTTTGAAAAATTGGAAAGCTATTGATTTTTTAATAAATGATCTCGTGCTTCCAGTATCAATCAGCATCTTTAGGTTGGTCTTGGGATCGTGGATGTACGGTAGTTCGTTTGTGTCGTCTTCGATATGCATTATGGAAAATGTCTTTTTACTGTGGTTAGTCCTAAAAAATGATTTTGGGTATGATTGTCCTCTTGAGTGAACCCACATGCGTATTCCTCTTGCGTTGAATCATCAAAGTCTATGTAGCTGTCAGGGTCCTCTTGCGGTTCATAATCCGTTTGTTCGGTCAGATAAGAGTTAGTCATCTGTTCAGTCAATCGATTCATAGTTTGATCGTAATTTTCTTCTTCTATTGGTTTCCCTGTCATCTGATAAAGTCTATTTTGTCTAATTGTGTTCCCTGTTTGACGTGTGGAAATGCTCATTGGTTCTGGTTCAAATTTTTGATGAACTTTTAGTGGTGTGTAATTGTTAGATTGTCTCGATTGTTGATTTTGCTGTACGTATGAGTTAGGTTTAGTAAATTGGTTAGGATTATTTTGGTAGTTGGGCCTATAATTTTGGAAGGTTTGTTTGTTAGGAAGGGATTTGCGAATAGGCGGGTATTGTGGGGCCCTAGGTGGAACGTTCTGTTTAATATTTTGAAATAATTTGTTATTTTTAAATTGAAAGTCATTAGTAAGCCTGTTAAGTGCTTCGCTAAGAGAATCTGGATTTTTGGTGCGCATTAGCGACCCTACGGGTTCATGTAAACCTCTAAGGAGAACTCTTAACCCTAATTTCTGTACATATTCTATCAAAATATCTTCGGAAAATTGTCTTTGAGGCTCTTTATTAATAAAAAATGAGATCTGTAAATGTAATAGTTTTTGAATTTTCTCATAAAATTTAAAAGGTGATTCGTTATTTTCTTGTTTTAACTCAGCCATTTCTAAATTTAAAGTAAAGCAATCTCTTTTGTCTGAATAGCTGGTTAATAATACTTTTTTTAATCTCATACCAATTACAGGAATTTGAGTTTACTACCATTTCTAATGCTTGGCCTTTTAACTTAGCTAGTATAGAAGTAAATAGATATTCATTTTGAAAATCCTCTGGATTTTCGTTTACATAAAACTTATTTACTACCTTATCGCATATTGAAATAAATCTATGGAGCATAGTGGGCTCTCCACTATACTCAGGAATCATATCAAGATATTCCTTCTTTAATGTTGGCGTTGCCATTATAAAATAATATTTTCTTTAAAATAATAAAATTAAAAATCAATTATATAAAGTTAAAAGTATTTACTCTACTTTTCTTAATTCTATTTCTTACGATCTACTTACAAGTGGATCCAAAATACTTTGCTCATTTGAACAATTTTCACTTTTCACTTTTCACTTACACGATATTCACTCGTGCTCTTAATAGATATGCGCTCTATTAAGTTGTTGTAGATATTCACTCTACTAAAGTTTTCTTGATGTCGTTACAAATATGCGCTCTGTAATGAATCGAGTTTTTGCAGTATCTCGGTTAACGATTGAAATCGATAAAAATTATGTTTATTAATTCTCCCGAGAAGTCCTACCGACTGAGCAAGTTACGTGTTATATTAAGCTCGAAAGTCTTTAAAAAATGATATAATTTTTACAAACCTTTGTTAATTAAGAAACATTTAATTTTGAAATGGTTACAATAATTTAGCTTAATAAAAAACATAAATTCAAATACAACTGATGTACATTCAGCTGGAGCGGAAAACGTTTGTGCGATACAGAGGCGACTTACACACTGCCGGGGCTCTGTTCTCACCACCTATATAATACAAAAGCTGCGTAAGCAGGAAACTTCCTAGCACGCATTTTATTATGAAAGGTTCGCATAAATTGTTCACATAACTTACATGTATCTTATAAAAATGCATTGTTTTTCTCATTTACTTATCTTTAACATTGCTTCATTATGGATCCAAGATGTAAACTTTAAATATGGTTTCAATACATTAATTAATCTATGTTCATTAACATTGCTGTAAAGTAATAAAGAGAGGTTTAGAGACTCTACACATTACCATTTCCTCTAAATATCGTTTGCACTGGTATCTCAATCAATAGCTCAATATTTTTAATAAATATTTAAAACTCAATATATCTGTAACACTGGCCAAATGAATCGGATTTCAAACTGTCTATTGTAGGTATGCTTAACAGATACCAACACATTCAAACAGTTAACAAGTTTCTATTCAGCAAACCTAGATCATTCGGACAATATAAATATCTTGTACATATTTAGAATACCCTTTATTTTATCTATTCATTTATACAAAGTGAACGTAGTGTATCATGATTTTTTTCGAATCACATTCCTAGAATAAATAGAAATACGATGTTTTACAATAACATAATGTAGTCAGACTTCACTTATCAATATCCATTATAAAAGGATGTTTATGCAAACAATTTAAATGAAAATTCATGTTACAGACTGTATTGCTAAATAATTACCTTCGCGTTTTTATGATCAGAAAACGTTTTTAGGATTGTCTTAATTTTAATAACAATATCTGTCTGTAAGAGTTAAACGAATCTTGACCTTGTTGCTATAAATATTGTAAAATCCGGAGATTATTCTTTTGTATCTCACGGGTAGTCTACTATTCTGTTACACCAGAGGATCGAAGAAGGGTTTCAGATGAGTCGCGAATCGATCCTAAATCTATCTGAAAGTAACAAATTATCCAGAAAAGATACAAATAATCGTTGGAAATCGAATTGTAATTTAAGAGTATTCTTTTAACCATATTCTAATTCCATAGTTCCGTAAAGCAATATAATATGAACTCTTGAATTTAATAGTTCGGTGAGACGTGAATAATCCCTTTTACATTTTTTAATGACTATTCGAAAATTTTCAAATATACAAAAGAAATTAAATTTTTCTTAGTCGTAAAGTAATATAAAGTGATTAACATAATATACTTTTAAAACATTCTAACATTTTTAAGTGACAAGAAATAAACAGACACACACGCAGACAAAGCGCGCACGTACGCAAACAAATACAAATATATATATATATATATATATATATATATATATATATATATATATATATATAAATATATATATATATATATATATATATAAATATATATATATATATATATATATATATATATATATATATATATATATATATAATACTTAATGTTAAATTATATATATAAAAAAGGGATCTTGTTTTTTACTCTCCCATGGATCATTGGACCGTACAGATATACGGGTAAGAAGAGCTGAGTTCCCAGATGATTAAGGTTGGAAGCCACTATACTAGACTAATATAGCATTTATAACTAGGCTTTAGGGTTTTATTTAACTAAAAACCTCGGCGTTCACGACATTTTCAAAATTATTTATATGACCTATCTATTTTCCTAGTAATTTTCATTTAATATCGACACCAATTATTTTCCCTCAATTTTAGTTTTCTTTTTATCATATTTACGTTTAATTCTTAAAACACTGTAAAGAACACAACCACATTAAGCTAAATCTAATTATGTTTGGAGAGTAAGAGCTAATAGCAGGAATTGAAAAATATTTCTGAATTAATAACTATTAAAATTTTAGAGGATAACTTAGTGTACTTTTATATTCAACGGAGTGTACGTACCGTTGTTTGGAAACAAGATTAAGCTGTTTTTAACGAATTCAGTCATCACCATCCTTAGCTAATTTATGCAGAAACTACCCAATTTTTTTCCCAAAACGTTATTTGTCATTTGGGGTAGATTTTTCCACAAAATAGAAAATCTCCTTTTATTGTAAATTCATTAAATTTAAGCAACTATGGATAGTTTCTGTAATAAGTTGGTACAATATAATATTCAAAAATACTAACAAATTCTTTTAATATAAACATTTAAACAAATAAATTAAATAAATGTTTTGAAAACGTCAGTTCGATTATAGGTCAACATAGAAAATTTTTATTTCAGCTACCTTGTGCAAATAATTACAACTAATAATATTATTGTAACTTATAGGTCTATTCATATTTTCAAATAATACCTATTTATATACTAATAACAGAATCAGAACAGTAAGTGGCATAAATAATACGAAATTATTTATTACAGTTCTTTGTTCAATTAAATCTAATTATTAATTATTTATTTCAAAAGATCTATTAACATCGAGTGTAAGCCACTAGATGTTTAAAAAGATATATTTGAAGTTGAGCAGATGAATCAAACGTATTTAATTCACGATCACAAATTTGAACAAGATATACAAATTTATATAATGAGAGTGTGAACAAATAGTATTAATTGAATATAGTTGTAAAATATTATTTAATAGAGGCAAATAAGACATGGTAATTACCACAACCCTGCAATAAAGCAAGTAGAGAAATATAATTAAGAAATATGTTGCCTATTAAATTTTAAAAATCGCGTTTGCATAAGATAAACAACAATATTTAAGAAAACGAAAATGAAATTTAAACATGCAAAACAAACACAAAAACTCCAAATATGGTGATACGAGATACTAATTAAAAATTGTTTACCGTATACGGATTAACCATTAATGAATTATTTATACACTGACATATATTATTTCAAACATTAGCCTATTTTGAAAAGATATAATTATAAATATTCCAAACTAGAATTAGTAACCACAAGTTTAAAATACAAATATAAATAAATTACAAGAACAACTTAATCCGCATCCACTGTATCTATTTCAGTGCGTTAAGTGATTAAATGTGTTTATTTTATGGTTTTCAGTGGATGTAGTTCTTTTACTTATGGAGCATATTACTCTAAAGATATATTGTTTAAGTAGAGTGGGTCGTTTAAAGTGTTGACCATGAGAGGCTTTTGTTGGATATCTATACATTTTGAGAGTGTGCAGATATAGAGAGCTTTTAGAAACTGTGAACTAATGGTAATTAGGGAATATGTGTTTTATAACTTCTCAGTAATGATAAAAGCAAAAATTCTGTCTAATATTAGTTTATTCCAGTACTAACAATTATTTCGTTTGGTTAAAAACATGGAGCCTTTAATTAAAGTAAAAGTGGCATAATTAGATTCTGTTATGATTTTTATGTTTTCTTCTTTAAAATAATAATTTTTTAAAGCAAATGATTGTACAATAGTAGTCCACGCGTGTACTCGTGTTCCAAAATATCTACTCGAGCCCTCCAGTGTTAAAGGAAATTAGTTCCTTTTCCTTTGAAAAGGCATATTGATAGTAATTTAAATATTTGTAAAAATATGATGTATTCTTTTCCAGAACCAGTGATTATTTCTAATTTAATACACTTGTCAAATATATATTGTATGACAAGACGTACTCCATTAACTAAACTTGATCCCAATTTCATATTTTTTAAATACAATAACGATTGTGCCAACTTTGAGAGCTAGTTTATGTTGGGACATTTCTGATAGTGGAATAGAGTTTAAGCACTCAATGGGAATGTCCAAACGTTCGTTTGGATCATCGGTAATTATTTCATCAAAACTGTAGTAAGCTTTTGAATCTCATTCAATTATACACAATTCTTCATTATTTATTACACAACACTCATCATTTAATGGACATATTATGACATTTTTAGAAACATTTTTAACAATATTTAGATTGAGTGATTTGCCAAAGACAAAATTTGTCAGTGATTCACTTCTCATCTTGTTCTGAGATATGAACGGAAACTTGTTGTCATTATTCCAAGTCCCATTGTCTAATTGTAAAAGCCAGTTGCAAAATTCGGCTTCTCCATTGTTCACACTTTAGTTATATAAATGCTGCTACAAACATTTACAATGTCTATGAGATATAATTGTTTATAATGCATATCACTAATAATTCTTATATAATGCCTATCAGATATAATTGTTATATATTGCCCATTAAATTCTAATATGGCATACATTGTTTATGATATAACCCTATATTTCTAATCATTGAAATATAGTGGGCAGAAAATCAATGCAACACTTTACAAATATCGTGGGTGCATCATGCCGGGGTACATTTATCTTAAAATTAAACGCTCTATCTACATTTTTTTTAATGCATAATCTAGAGCAAAACAAGTGCAACGAATTGCCCAAAACAAAATACTTTAGACTTTCCCAAACATGGATCTCGAAGATTTCTGGCTACTATATCTTCCTGTTTACCCAGAAGTAGCAATGGAGGCAGTCAATTTGCTTGTACAATTTTCATCAACTTATCTATGCAAGACAGGATTTTCAGCCCTGGCTAACATAAAATCTAAATATCGAGCCAGACTAGATGTGGGAAGTGACCTGCGGTGTTCTTTGTCAAAATTTCATCCAAACATACAAAAAATAGTTAACGAGAAACAGTGCGAGCCATCACACTAGCACTACAAAAGTAGCGAACATTTTTCTGGTTACATACATTATTGATATTTTGTTGTGATTTTTTCGATGATTTGTGTAAATACAATTTTTATTTGAGCAATTATGATTGTATATTCTTTACCCTTACTAGAGTATGTCTAGTCTAAGTTCAAAGTCATTTTACTTAAACATATTGTAAGTAAATTAAACATATAGGCCTATAAGTCTAAATTAACTTAATCCGTGAAGGGAGGCGTGACCTCGCACCAAAGTGTGAAGCGGGCTCAGAGCCTAAAAGGTTGAGAACCCCTTCTTTAGAGAAATTAATTGATATCTACAAAGACTTTATTTCCGTGTAGTGTTTTTAAACCTATTACATTTTCACATTTGTATTACGCCGAACTCTAGGGACGATAATGCGGACGATAGATATATATTATAGATAACTACAAATTGTGGTTTTAAGTAATGCATGTTATAGTAAAACAATAGCTAACATAAAAGTAGGTTGTGATTGAGTAGTAGTCCTACTGATGATGGCGAAATTCTTTGAAACCCGTACAAAAATAGTCTTATAATTGAGAGTTTGTGTAAAGCTTTGTATTAACAAACAAAACTCACAGCCAGATCAAATAAAAAAACAAGCAATTATTAACCCTGAATTATCAAGTTTCCACTTTCTTATTTCATATAGGCGTGATACAAAATGAGTAAATTAGAAACAATTATTAAATTGATAAGGAAAAATTAGGGATCTTATCGAGTTTTCACTCAGACGAAAACATTAACTAAGCTATTGACCTTAGGGACCTGAGAATGTAGTTTTACATCCTCGGAAAGTAAATGTAATTAGATCCACAGTGTGCACTCTAACGTCTAATCTAATTAGCAACAGTTTGCTATTGGGAAAAGATGACTTGAATGAAGACAATGTGTCAGGTTACAGTAAGTAAAGTACACTCGTATACATTAAAATAAAACAAATTACTATACACATGCGAAACAATTTTTGCGCATAATATGGACTACATTTCTAGAATAATATGGTTCATAATGAATGATTGTAAAACAGTACAAAACGTGAAATTAAAACGAACTATGTTTCATTTATAAATCGAAAAAGTGATTACAAATGGATAAACAATACGTACTTCAACTGTATTACAATCACCGACATAGATATTTAAAAGAAATTAAATTATTTATAATTTGTCTATTCTCATAGATACCAAAATAATAAATTCAAAATCAAATTTTAAGCAAGAGCAAATTTAAATATTTATTAGTTTGCGACGTAATTGCTCAATCTCACTAGCTTTGATGATTTGTTTATCATTTGTATACAAAATTTAAATTAGTAATCAAATTTATTTATTCATTAATTCAATTACAAACCATGATACAGATGTTTTATTAATTAAAATAATAAATATTTCAATTGTTTTTAAATTATGAATATTTTTATTAAATAAAGCGAATCTATTTTTTTCTAAATTAGAAATTATAACAACCTAAGCATGAACCACAACGACTAATTATTGGCCACATTCATCTAAACAGGATACAGACTAAAAGGAATAATTAACATACAAAAAGTTAGGAAGCATAATCAATAAACAACCCCATCTAAAGGGGTCCTTAATGTATACTTTTTTATTACTAAAAACTCGGAGGGACTTTATCGGTGTAGAGCACTTAGCTGCAAAAAGGTAATTTCTATTAAAGGCGGGTTAAAAGGCTATTTGTTAATTTTTTTGTAACATTGTTAAATAATGTGTACCGTGATTGAAGTACTTCTCAAATGATACTAACTTTACAAAGAAAACGAGTATTTCTGAAATAGGAAGAATTAGAAAATTAATTCAATAACAATCCAATATATAGATTGATCGAATATCGTTTGGACTGGATATACTAAAAATCTTACAAATTCATATTTACTATAGTATTACTATTATTATTACTAAAACTCGAAGGGACCTTATCGGTGTAGAACACTTAGCTACAGCATTTGTACTCCCATCCCTACCACAGGACTAGCTTAGTGGATACCTACCTCTTTGCAGAAATCAAGTAACCACCTGATGCTAAATCTTCTGATATCCTCTGGTGTACATACCTGCCAGCCAAACCACTTTCTCCTTGCAGCTCCCAAAGCAGGGCACTCACAGAGAACGTGTATTGGGCATTACTCTTGGTCCTCGTCGGATCTCCTTCACACGGGGGACCTAGATTTTCCAATTTTGTATTGGAACCCCCTCAAATTTTTATGGCCTGTGACCAGCTCTAGAGTAACTATGAGTTGATGTCTACTTACTACCTTGGATTTGTTACACCCCAAGATTGCATTCCATTCGTCCCTGCACAACCGGTCTATATCTGCCGTGATCCTCTTGCGCCCCTCCTGAGGCGGCATGCCCTATGCCCTCAGAAACGGTCCTTGAGTTATACACCCTTGTTATGCTAAGGCGTCAGCTCTCTCATTCCCTATCGAGCCAGAATGTCCTGTAATCCAGGTTAGGTTGAGCGAATTATACTTACTCAGCTCTGCTAGAGAAGCTACAGCCAAAGCCACCAGTCTAGAGCTGGTACTAGCCTCACCTATAGCCTTCAGATGTGCCTGGCAGTCGGAACAAATCCAGATGATCTTGCCCCTCCTGCCAGACAGTATTCTTTCCTCAGCACATCGTTTGATCGCGAGCACCTCCGCCTGGAAAACCGAGTAGTAGTCCTCCAGGCGATGACAAAATCTGTCTTGGTGCCTCGGTCCAATAAATCCTGCTCCCACTCCTTCCTTCATTTTGGACCCATCGATGAACCAGATTTTACCTTGTTTGGTCCATGCCTCTCTTGCTGGAATATGGATTTGTTAGTTTTTTTCCCCTTTTAAAAGACAGTACCTTATCCTGAGGTTCTATCCAGAGCTCCTTCAGTAAATCCAAAAATAGCTGTTTATGAAGATTCCTACTTGTCTTCCACTGCCCGGTACAACTTAGCCGGTATGCAGTTTTCATTTCCTTCATCCTAATTTAAAGCCTCTAAGGAAGAGCCCCTGCCCGCGGTCCAGCATTCTTTTACATGTTTCTTTCTGTGCCTTGTCCCAAGAGACGATTGAGGCAAAGACCTACCTCGGCACCGCAATGGCGGAAAATATCCAGTTCATCTGACGTGAACCCAAACCCCATCTTGTGCCTATTTCCCCTCTGCATTGGCAGAACGTAGCTATAGCTTTTTTCCACCTATCCTCCATGTGCTCACGCCAGAGTAGCTTCGTATCCAGAATAACTCACGCGCTCTCAACGTAGCTTATTTTGGTATTACCAATTTCCATCATCTCCAGCGATTTAGTTTTATATCGCCTAATAAAGATGAGTGCCACAGATTTCTCTCCTTGAATGCATATGGCACTCTCCCTGCACCATGCTTCTGTTACCTTGAGTGCCTCTTGAAGCAGGTCTTTGAGGACCTCTTCCAATTGTCCCCTAACAAGGATAGCTATATCATCCGCATATCCTACCACCTTGACCCCAATTCCACTGAGCGTCCTTAGTAGGACGTCTACGACAAAGCTCCACAGCAGAGGGGATAACACTCCACCCTGCGGGCAGCCCTCCGAGACCATACCATTTATCATGCAGGCCATCCAGGATGCAGTAGTTATACGGTTTTCCAAGGAACTCGTAATCCAATTTATAATTCAATCAGAAATCCCGTGATCCATAGCTGCTCTCTTGATGACCAGGTCTAGCGGTACTATTAAAAGCCCCCTCCACATCAAGAAAACCCCAAATACATATCCCCTTGCTGCTGATCTGACCCTCAATAAAGTCCACAATCGACAACAGCGCAGTCTCCACTAACCTACCAGTTCGGAAGATGTGTTGGTCCTGATGAAGCGGATACTGCTTCACAGGTCCCTCCTTCAAATTTTGGTCCACCAGCCTTTCCTGTGTCTGTAACAAGAAAGATGTCAGGTTGATAGGTCTGAAGTTCTTTACCTCTGTGAAACCTTTCCTCCCTGGTCTGGAGATAAAGATAATTTTGGTTTTGAGCCACTGCCCGCGCATGTAACCCAAGGCAAAACAGCCTCTGAGTAATCCTGTCAGTGGCCCTATTATTTCCTCCAAGCAATTTTTTTAGTAATGCTGGAGTAATATTATCTAATCCAGGCGCTTTAAAAGGCTTAAAAGACAGAATCGCTTCTCTTTCATTTTGCGCTGAGATAACCTGTCCAGCAATATTCCAGTCCGCCATTAGCCAAGTATGGCGGAGGTTTTGCGTACAAGTCCCCTGCCGATCTAATATTGGGATAACTGTACTTCATAAGCAGACACAGGGTTTCCTCCGGGGTGTCAGTAAAGCTACCATCAGTCTTCTTGACAAACGTAAGCTCTCCCCTCGGTCCACCTGCTAACGCCTGAAACAGTCTAGCAGTGTCACTCAGTGTGCTTCACTATGACCACCACTTTCCCCAAGAAGCACGTTTAACCTCTTTTATAAGATTTTTATAGGGACCCTAACTACTGTCTTTATATGCCTGCTAGGTATGCGCCGTTTTCTTCTTCTTTGCACTAATAAAGAGCCTTCTCGTCTCTTTCCGTCTTGCCTCTAACTCGCCGTTCCACTTGAGCTTACCACGCCCATTGTTTATCCGCGAGAGGGGAAAATTGCTAATATAGTAAAAACTTTAGCCCAGATTGAACACTTTTATAAAATTTAATTCTTTACAAAACTTCTTCATACGTTTTAAAAAATTTCTAAAGCACTATAAAGTATTTTAAAATTAACTTAGTATTTATTTCTTAAATTATTTTGCCCTAGCTTAGTTATTTCAATATTTTAATATATTTTAACCTCTTTTAACGATATGGTTCCTGATGTAATGCTTTGAAAAATGTACTTAATTCTAGCATACATTTATATCTGAAAACTTATGTTTTAGTGTTCAATTTAATTTGTAGAAAAATACACTAAATTCCCTAAAAGAAAAACATATTACCGTTTATAACATCATAAGACAAATCACCTATGCTATTATATCACATTTATCAGAATGTTTCATCTAAAAAACAATTACATAAAAAAATTTATGAAAAACAACCCCAACATATTAACATATGAAACTTTATAAAGACAATTCTCGTATTTAAAATCATCTGCCTCTTTCGATCAACTAATCTAATTTAAAATTTAAGCCAAATTGATAACTAATGTCATCAAAACATTTACCTAATTTTATGTATCATATTTAGATCCTAACATTTACAATCTACTTGTAAAATCTGCAATTTTATATTTCTACAGATATCAATCAATTATTTCTACAGATATTTAAAATTATCAATTAATATTAAAAATATTCTTTTTGACTGTTGTTTGATTTACTAATTTTAATTTGTTAATACCTAACCAGTTTCACTTACAACCTTTTATGCTTAGTAAAATTTTATATCTTTTCCTTTTTCAAACTACATATTGGGTTAATTATTCTAATTTAGTATTCAAACAAACTTCCTTAATCATAATTACTGTAACATATAAAATCCTTAGGCAAATTTATACTATTTTTGGCTCTTTATTTGTATACAAAAACATACAATAATAATGTATAATAATGTTATTTATGGATACTTTACGAAAAACTCTTTTAATACATTTTCTTTACCTCTAATATAAATAAAGCAATTATTTTTTTTACATAGTTTATTCATATGTTTTTTTACATTTAAAATAATTACTTGAATTTTAATTTCCCCAAAAATAAATGAATTTAGGAAATTTTAGATTTGAACAAGAAAAAATCAACTAGCTTTTATTTGGTGCAGCTTCCTGGACCCTTGGTAATTTCACAGTTTGGCTCCCAGATTTGTTGAGCAAAGATCTTCTACATTTTTGGTCGTCCTTGTTCACATTCCTTTGTTCCTCGCACGTCGATAAGAATTAAATTTTGCAAACGTTTACCGTTCCTATCTCTGCTTTTCTAATTCAACTTCACATTTAACAGTTTTATTATCAATTTTATCGAATTCTAATGTAACTATTTTGTTAAAGCAATCTACGGTCTATCAACTTTGTAAACATCCGTTTTTTGATCGATTTGAAATGCACCACATCTTGACTGAATTTTGCCAATTTTTGGGACCGAGGTTTAAAAAAAAAGGCTTGGAAATCGCACAGTTACAATTAGCTGCCACTTATTTACCGCAATTAGCACATGATGTTATAATTTTGACACTTTTGACTAATTACTAATCGGCGTAAGTAGATGATCATCCAAGTTTGATCACTTTTCTAGACCTACTGTCTTTTCTTGGTTCCATTTCCAGCACCTTTTCTAAACTCCCAATATCACCTGGGTCCCTGATCCAATCAGCAACCTTCTTTTAGAGTGACGTAGAATCATACGATCTACCCCTTAAAATGGTATGATCCCTACGTCAAAATATCTGGTGTTTGCCAATTTTATAGTTTAGTATAAAAATTTTAACGTGGCCATAACTTTTTAATACTTAAATTTCTGCGATTTTCTTATTCTTGATTTTCTTCTTAATTTTTCTTTCTGCACATTTTCAAATCAAAAATCGAATAACTTTCTACATGAATTTGACTTTTCTTTCCTTTTTCCAGGTTGCTGCCTTTATCTTCTTCAAATCCAAAATAATAATCAACTCTCCTATTTCAGAAATGCTTTGCCTTATAAAGTTTTAGGAATAGTTGCTTATGTCACTGTCTTTCTTTTTATACTTGTTTATTTCCATAATTTAAAATTTTATATTTTTTAATTTTAAAATTTCCATTGGAACACTTGAATCCTCAATTTAAGCCCATTACAACACACACACACACACACACACACACACACAAATACAAGAACAAATACATACCTATTACAATATATGTTTATATATATATATATATATATATATATATATATATATATGTGTGTGTGTGTGTGTGTGTGTGTGTATGTGTGTATATTTCTGTGTGTATGTGTAATTGTTTTTTGTGTGCATATTCAAACACCTTTAATAATAAATAATTATGAGTTCAAGGTGACATTGAAAATTTAAAAAAACGAATATGTCACCGAGTTATATTTTAAATGAATCAACGTTTCGGTTATTATAAATGTTTAGGTTTAATTCTATATATATTGTTATCAAAATAATTTGCTTGTGTAACCTTAGTGGGATAATATAATCAACACACGAGTCAAGGATAGAAGTATAATAGCTTTAATAACAAACAATATTGATTGACAATAACACAATGCAACTGTATTCCTAAAGAGAGAGGGTTCATATCCCTTACAAATAGGAGCCTTGAATACGAGTGAGCCCCGTCGTAGCAATAACACAAAAAAACTTTATTCCTCAAGAGAAAGTGTTCATTTATTTTGCAGTTATAGGGCTTCCTCAGTTTTCTGCTTTTCGAATTTACATAAGTTTATAGCCTATATCCAAAGCATGAAAGCGATTTCCTTAGGGAGCCCAAACTCGCGTCATTATCGAAGATCAAACAACAATAGAAGAGTTTGTTGCAAAGTTTATTAAAGTACACTAACGTTATATGTTTATAAATAAGTTGTTTGAAAAACATAGATAGAAATGTATTATCAATATAAACATTACGAAGTATTGAAAAGTCGTTTATACCTGCCTCATCCCTACATCATATTTTAGGCGTGAAGTTTAAACATATACAAATGAACTACCTATGTAACAGTTGAGCCTTTTTCCTGGGGTAACTGTTTATCAGGGCTTTATTAAAAATGTGTGTTAATTACTAATTAACAAATTAATTAACCTTACCCACCAGAGTTTCCTAGTTCTCCGTTTCAGCCAGGCCTAATAATGTCTTTCTGTAAACGATATCTTCCGATGTCTTCCGATATCTTCGGAAGGTAGAACTAGGTTACTTGGGAAATGAAGATATAAAGTTTGTAACGTTCTAGGTTACTTGTGAAATAAAAATTTTAAATTTTAAAATACAAAGTCATACAAATTATTAATCAGTGATAAATTACAAAAAACAAATGACACCAATGTGTCGAGTAATTTACTTCTAAATACTGCTAATTATTCCATACTTTTTAATTACTTATTGACCTTTAAAATTTATATATTTTGAGAAGATAGTAACTTAAGATTTCCAATTAAATTTTTAGAAATGAATATTCAAAGGACAATATCTACCGTTCATGTGTTAACCGTTTATCATTTAAAATTCAACTTAGTTAACATTAAAATACATTATCTTTATTATTATCTATAACGTAACTGGTTGTGCACTTATAAAACACTTTAAAACATATTAAACATTGCCCATGGCTTTTGGAATCACTAAACACTTAACACATCGCCCTTGCAAATCAGCGCACTTAAACAAAAATGGTATTAACTTTTACTATTTATTTCAAATATATAAATATTCGCTTCTGAATTCTTCTTTTGTTGCGTTTATAAAATTTGGTACCGGCCTTGACATCCTAAATTTTGAATACTGGGAGCTTATAAATTTCTAGGTTACGTCCGAAAATGCCATTACGTCTGTTCTGTTCAAGAAACTCTCGAGAAGTGGGACTTCTGCAAGAGCACGCCAACGGAATTTCCCACCCTTGGTTATTATTTCGAATTTTTTGATTGATCCATCAGATCAGGCGATATCCGACCATGCTTACGTCACATGAGGTGATGTCAGTTAATTACCCTGAGTTACTAACTCGTAAGATACTTTACATTTTTACCCGCTAGGGGCGCTACGAAACTTACCCTAGAATTACAATTGTACAAAGAAAACAAAAATTTTCTTTTATATTCAGACGATACAATTATTAAATAAAAATCAAATATATAAATGAATTCATATGTAACACCTTATTTTTAAGAGTGTTACACTAAGGGACAACAATTTGATATATCAGGGACCTAACTCCTGTCAGTAAGAAACACTTACAAACAGTATTGCTATTCATTTACATCCAAATACCTAGTATAAATTTAATATACATGTTTCATATAATATACTTTTAATCCCACTCAAATGCCTCTAGTTTTTAAAAATATTACTACCTTTTCACTAAATCATGTATACTTCACTACAAATATTTAGAAAAGCCATTAAACATAAATTTCGTTTGATAATTATAAAAAATGTTCCCTTTAGTATTCCACTTAATATGAAACAAGAAAAAATGTAAATGAAATGTTAAAAAAAGCTCTGAAGTTTGACCTTTATGCATAGTACAAACGAAATGTTTCTACTAAGTCGACCAAAAAGGTGAAACGAAATGTGTATTTAGTACTTTTTTCATAATACTAAAATGATTATAATAACTACAACAAAATAATTGACTCTCTCACTTTCCATCGAATAATAAGATTTATAAAGTAAATTAGTGCTATGGTATTCTAATGATATTGAAATATGTGTATTTTATTTCTATTAATCGAATGCAAAGCTTCTCAACAACCCTGAAGTTAACAGAATGAACTTATCGTTTTACTTTTATTGTTGTAAAAGTTTTGTAATATATCAAAATATGTTATTTAGGCTAAAACCGAATATCATTTATACGGTTTAGTGAAAAATTGAAATATTGAAAAGAAAAAAGGGAAAAACCAGAAGTTTAAGTTTCGAGTTATGTGTATACGTTCACAGTTCCCTAAGTGACGAAGAGCATTACACTTATGAAACATTACTGTATATCTACATTATGGGTTCTACCAATGATGAAGAGAATTTATTAAAATTTTCTTTATCTAAATCATATATTCAATTATTTTTCTAATAAACTGCATTTTATAATAAAGGCCCTGTAGTATATTGATGTTTAATAAAGTGTTTATTATTAATATGTTTTGGTTTCCTAAATACATTATTATATGATATCATCATTTGTGAACTTAGAGGCATCTGTATTTATTGAAAGATACTATGAAAATATATAACGCTAATGATTAAAGAAGTACAGAGAAATAGTTATATGTTAGAATGGAAAACTACTGATTCAAACAAGTTTATAGAAAAGAAAATCGATAAATCGTGGAAGAACGACACTTGCTGTTTAAAGAAAGCAGCAAAATAAATAGGTTAAAATAATATTGCAGTAGTAAAAGTAAAAACAATTTATTCTAAATTTCACTAGAAACTATTTTAATAAACCAAACAGACAGACTAGTTATGACGATGTTGTCGCCTACATCAGTGCTTTGATCCATTTAACAACTAACTGTTGTAGTGTGTAGTGTGATTTATAGTAAACTGTTCTCATAAGGTAATATCTATTTAATCTAATACACAATGAATTTTTTTGTTTTCAAAAATTAGCAAATCTATTTATATAATATTTAAAGCCGACTTTATTTGTAAGTTAGTAATAAAAAAACTAATATTTAAATAATGAAGTATTAAAGTTATTAGGTGAAATATTTAATATTGATAATTTTTAGAAATAATAATTTAACAACAATGGTCTTAGTAAAACTAAAAATTAATATTAGAAAATCTGTGTATCCCTAAATTGAATATATATATATATATATATATATATATATATATATATATATATATATATGTATATATATATAACTATTAAATTAAAATTATTTCAAAAACAAGAATACTTTTAATGAATATATTTATTCTAAGCTTTTCGCCGATAAAATAGTATCGGCATCTTCAGGAAAACAATTATCTAATAAAATATTTTTGGAGTTGGCTTAAAATTTAAGATAAATTATTGCTCATTACTTGCGAATTGTAATTACTATACGAAGTCTGTATAATTCGAGGTGAACGGGTCCAAGACCTCAGATTAACGAAAACTATGAGTACACTGAAATAAGTTCCCGTGCATTAAAAAAATACGACGTCTAATAAACTGTAATACAGTAAAAACCCTCAAATACAGATCAATGTGGGGAGAGCCTGATCCAGATATATAACCAGGGGAAATAAATACCAGTCAAGCTAATCATATTAGTCGTCTTTGTTTGATTAATTTGCTACCTTCAAGAGAGACTATTTTCTCATAGGTCACGCTCAAGAGTAGAGATTAGTGCTTACTAAGAGTCATTTGTCAACTGTAGAAACTTAAAACGCAAATAAAGAAAGATATTTATGACCCATTGACCTTCTGTCACAGTCATTTAAAAACCACTGTTAAGTACATTCAAACGCAACTAATGAGGGTAGTTTGGGTAGTACATCAATTTATAAATATATTTGAGCTCAATTGTTAACTTCAAATTATGTCCTATTTAAGCTTATACCAGCTAATATTTACTTCTAGTTTACACATTAACTTTGCGCATACGTTTAAAGAAAAAAAAAAATACAAGACAGTAAACGTTAAAGAATTGCCACGCAGCAGGAAAAGTCCAAAACAAATATGGAACTTTTGGAAATGTTATACTTTATTTTGCCTTTCTGAATGCGTTACATCTTGTTCTATTTTCTAATCCATTATTTTGTTGTTTTAAGACGTATGTATTCCTTCAAATCTAAGACACGTTTTTGTTATTATCCTTATATATTTCAATTTATGTAGGTGGAACGTGTAGTGTATTTAACAGTTAATGATTATCAAACACTTTTATTTATATCATGTTAGTTTGGCCTAGATAATAAAATTTATGAAATATCTAATACATAAAGTGATATTAGGCAGGTACTGAAATTGCTCGATACTTCTCTAAGACAGTATCTTGTAATGAAATTTTGTTCATTGTTTAGAGTTTTAAATCTATATAATAGAATTGTTACCCCTCTCAATCTTCGAACTCTGGTGAAACCCCCTGAGACACGCGTCTATATATTTCGTTATTTTCTTTCCATTTCCCCTCTATCGTCTTGCTTTACGAACTGGGACAAACCTCCTCAGGGACTTATAAATTTTTGAGGATCGGTAACAAATATCCTTGCTCAAAACAGATGCGGTTCGCTTACAGCGAGAGTTATGGAGAAGTATATAACTATATGTCAACACTAAAAATAATAACTATCAAAAATCAAAACATACGCATTAAATATTAGGATATTTAGAAATGATTTCATTAGAAATTATGTTTGTAGTATAATAAATAATTTATGAATTTGGGAAATATATATCCATCAGGTGTTTGTGTTTAAAAGCAATAATATATTAATTTTAATGTTTAAACTTTTATTAGAGCGTGTAATATTTGTTAACTTTAAATCTCTGCAGAATATCTCGCAGATTATGGGTAATATTATTGTAGACCCTATTCATTAGCAATAATAAGAAGTAGAAGGAGCATAGCTTTACTAAAAGTTTGTATTATAAATTACCCCTGAGGATGATTGCTATGCAAATGAAATGCTCAATGGGTTTTAAATAAAGAAAAAAGTTATTTGTGGTACAGAGGGTTCATTTATTTAAACTATCGGAAATTGTTTATTTAGCTAAAAAAAAATTGTGTCATTTTCATCAAATTGCTATGTCAGTAAAATATTGAGAAGGAGAAATGTGACTTGGTAACCCTCTTTTTAACATGTATTTGAAAATAGGTAAAGTTTTTTTTGTATTGCTTAACGAAAAATATAATATTTTATTAATTATATTTAAAAATAAAATAGTCCACTATTTCATAAATTAGAAAATGTTTTTATTATTTTTTCCGCAGTTCATCCATGACAAAGCACAGATTATTTGAACATTAAATGAATCAGAATATTATATCCACTTGTAACTCTGTGTTCAAACAACCTTTCGACTACCACTAACGAAATGCATCAACGTGTCACAAGCCATAAACTATATAAATCTTATAATGTCTAATAAATTTCCAGTTTCTCGTTTATAGTTCTGGCAATCTCTTCCAGTTATAAAGTACTCGTAATGGCAAATTTTTGTATTTGATAAATGGGTAGCAATAAAATATCTCATATTATTTTTCATATATAAAACAAACTAGAGAACCACACACACACACACATATATATATATATATATATATATATATATATATATATATGTATATTTACATATAAATATTTTTAAGAATGTATATAGTAGGAAGATAATCTATATGTTAATGATTAATATGAAGCATTTAATAATATTTTGCAAAATTATTAGAAACGATGTCTAATATTAATAGTTTTATTATAAACCTAATTCAATTATGAATAAATTTTAAAAGGTATTCTTACTTATACGTGCCTTACAACCAACAAACATACACTATTTAGTTAATTAGAGCTTAGCTAGAGAGAACAATTCCCACAGGTAAAAGTCAAAATATTTTACTCAAAATTTTAATACACAAACACATTAATTCACAACATACTAGTTCCGGCGACGATTGCGCGCTCCCCAGTGCTTGACTACTACTTAGTAGTAAACTATTTTTACTTTTACTTTGATACATGAAGTAATGATGAAGGTTTTTTCCAAAGAATCCAACTTCTCTTACAAGGCCTAACAGTTCCCAATTAAATTCAGGGACATGAAATTGAAACTAAAGCATTTATTGCTATTGAATTGCACAATAAATTTATAATACAATTTCGATAACCATACAAACAAGTTTCATATTTATATTGTACACACACATACCTAAAGCGGTGAGGAAATTATTTTGATCAATGCAAGTTAGCCTATAGAATATTCATTAGCATTCTGTTTGTTTCTAATAAAACCGAGTAGTTCTGGAAAAATGAATAAAACTCTAGTGTCTTGTCGCAGATTTGTCTAGGGGGGGGAGGGGGTTGTCTCCAGTCACATAGACAAACCTTGTAGCAAGTGCTTTCGGGCTCTTACAGACTGGTACCACTAGTCGCGGTGTCAAGCACTTCATTAGTCTTTATTTTACAGGTTTGAAGTTGGACTCGTGGGGGGCGTGGTCTAACATGATGGACTGTAGATTCTTTTTATTTAACAACTATCTTAGAAGTGTTTGACAAAAGGGTGGAGTTAAAATATAGGTACTTTCAAACACCAGTTTTCTTTGTTCTTCACCTACAAATGTTTTACAATTTTTAACAAAATAACGAACGTGTTTATTTATGTGTAATTAGTATTTTTTAAAAACACCTGCTAAAATTTTTAAAATTTTTTAATATAATTCTTTTCAAACTCGTCTTATCTATGTAAAATAGATATGTAATAAATATTATATTTTCTTCTATATGAAAATTTTCAATTTTAAATAAATCTAAAACAATCTCTATAAAAGGGAAATTTGTCTTGTTGCATTTAAAACCGACGTAGAATTTCCTTGTTATAAATTCAGTGGTTGGAGTAGAGTTACGAAATAATTTATGGGAGAAATAATAATTATCTGAAGGACCTCTTCTCGGAGGAGTAATAAATAAAACAAAATTATCTCCAATAAACACCGTTTATACATTTCAGTGAGAAAAATTACACTGAACTTAATATCATAAACAATACTAAAGTTTTGTTCTATGAATAGTCGCTGCATGTTTGCTCTAGCCCCATTTATTCAGCCCCAACTTCACAGTTGTATAAATGTGAAACGGATATAGGCCTACTTTTATAATATGCGTAATAAAATGGCAGTTCTATTATGTATAGTCAATAGCAAATTGCAACAGCTTGTAACTTACCAAGAAATAATTGAAAATCTTTTTGCAAAGGGATAGTAGAGGCCTTAGTCTTTTGATCAAATAGGTTTCCAAACAGTTTTAGCAGCTCTTTACAATTACGTCTGCTTTTAGAATAATAGGTTTGGTAGAAATGTTTTCAATTGGATAAAAGAAAAATTCAGACTTCGGAAACAGAGCAAAGCAATTATAAGCTCTAACATTGTAAACGTTAAGGCTTTATAGTGTAAATTTCATAGTAATAAAATAGATTTTTTTGAAACCACGAAGTTTATATAAAACAGGAACATATTTTTTATCCCAATAGAAATATTGTTTCAGAAATTTAACAATATTTTTGATTGTTTTAGTATAAATACACTAGCCTAAACTCAATTATAGTTGAGAGGAGAAATTCCTGCTTTTTATTTATTCTCATTATTTTCTCAAAATATGTCTTTAAATAATAAAATATTGAAAAATATCTAATTACGTAAATTTCAATTATAAATTTCACTTATTTGAAATATTTCATTTTTCTAAAGTTTGTATGACTTCAACATTTTTGCACATACTTTGCTACCAGTTTATTTTTAGGAATAATTTTCTTATTGGCCAATTACTCTTCCTTCTGACTAAAGTAATATTTGATCAATATAAAAAATATATGAAAAATTAAAAACCATCGACTCTAAAATTTAAAAATTAATCAAAACCTTACATTTATATTAAAGCTAAAATACAGCTAGCAAACGATGTTTATGTAAGAGCCTAAATTATCTTGAAAAAACATTATCTATTGGAGAGATAAATTAAAGTTCCAGGTAAACCTAAAATAACGTATATTATTATTTCTGTACAATATTAAATGTTAACTATTCTCTAAGACAAGAGCATGTAACTCTCTAGCAAAATGAGTAATTAAATAACACTTATTAACAATTTTGTTTAAACATAATTTAAACACATTAATAACATATGAATTACTCGTTAATTTATAAGAGTGATTTGTGACAGGACATTTCCTGGAATACAATTCGGGGCCTTATTTTACTTATTAATAATAATTACGTTTGCGATCACTCGGGAAAACAACTACTTATTGATGTTTTTATGGCAAATCTTTTCGCCTTAGATCGGTGTTTTGTTTAATGCTGTGAGTCACAGGCAAGGCGGTTGCTCCGATGTGTTGTACTATCTTCAGTATGTGTTGTTATGGTGAGACGTCATACATTTAAGTACACTGTATCTAGAGCCCTGGTGTTGTGTGATGTCTAGTTAGTCATAGAGTGTTCGATGGTGTTCGATGGTTTTATTGTTTAGTAAGTGTTGTAGTTGGTTTTTATGTTGTCAATTTTTCTTGTGTTTGTGTGTGTGTGTATGTGTGTGTTTGTGTGTGTGTGTGTGTGTGTGTGCGTGTGTGTGTGTGTGTGTGTGTGTGTGTGTGTGTGTGTGTGTGTGTGTGTGTGTGTGTGTTGCAACGATCCTTCACCCCCTCCCTTACAACCTCAACCTGCTACCTGTCGAAAGTTGCCTGCCACCTAGTTACATGAGCAAGTTTTTAAAATCCCATCTAATAAGTACACCCTGGGAACATTGTCTATAAAGTGTATTTAAAGTCATGGTAAGGTCAGTGATCTGTCATATGGTCTAATTTATGTCAGCTGAAACACATAAAATTTATCACATCATAAATTTGTATTACCATGCCTTGAAGACATCTCTCCACCATGCTTCTGCTTTAGTGAAGTCCGTGCAAGATAGGGTCTTACCATATCCTCCTAAGAGAGGTCCTGTGTTTCATATGGTAAAACCTGCCAGTGAGTATCAACTCCTGGGCTTTTAAGCAAAACCAACTAGTCCTTAAGCTAGCTCATAATTTATAATATTATTTAATTAATTTCTCTGGATTGGTTGCTCGATTATCTTTAGGTGGCACATTGGTTTCTAGCTATTTATTATTATATAAATATGACTGACTCTAATAGGATGGATTTTACTAATTGTATTGATTTTATTAATTTACTATTCGGGAAATAATTAAGTTCATTATTTTTGTACACTGGATTAATTCAATAAAAATTACTCCTTTGGCTGTTGTTGGAAACTGAATTTAATAATAAAGAAATTTGTAACTGAAATAAATTCTTAAATAATAAAATTCTGAAATAAAATCTTAAAGTCCTTAGCTAACAAAACATAAATTAAATTTTCCTTAAATAAAGTAAAATTATTTGGATATTTAATGCAGGGAGGTTGGCTAAGTTTATTTCAATTATTATCAATTTCAAATTTAATTTATGATCTTATTTTGTGCCAGCAGTTAAATGACATTCAATAAATTTACATATTGTATTTTTTAAACGAAATTTGTTACTAATTCTACTGCAACAGAAATAATTGATTTACAAGCTTATGAATATATATATATATATATATATATATATATATATATATATATATATATATATATATATATATATATATGTATATATATATATATATATGTATGTATATATATATATATATATATATATATATATATATATATATAATTTGAAATATTTTAATTAAAAGTAAATTTCAAATTTTATCACTCATTCAAAAATACTAAATAGTTTGTGATTGACTTTGTTGAGGAATTTCTGGTTGAGAAATTATTTATATTTTTCTACAAGTTAAATATTGATAAATATTGTTTCCCAGTTTATTTAACTATTGGTTGTAACAAACTTTACTGCATTTCCTAAGATAGTATGAATGAATTTATTTTATAACTATGCCTAATCTTCTTTCTATCTTTTTCCATATACTTTACTATTTCTCTATTTGCAAACATTTGAACATTTTTACATAACCATTTTTATAATTAAATAATTTTGTAATTACCAATTTTTTATTTAATTTTCAAGGAAATAAAGCCATTATTTATAATATAACACATTTATTTGAATCTTTGAATTTTTGGAACGTATTTCAAAATCAAATTTTATTTTATTACTAAATTTGTATAGAAATCATGACTTGCCCAATTCTCGCACTTTCGATGATACATACCAAGGTCCAAGGAGATTACTTTATGCTTCCAGACTGGTAGTTCTTCTCGTCTGGAATTTGGTTCATCCAGGAAGCAGGAACGGACAAATTCGGCGAAGCCAGTTTCTTGACAAATAAAAATTCTCAATGTAAATCCTCAACAAGCCCGGCATAACAAACCTTACATTTTGTCATTTTTAAAATTTTGCTTTAATCAGTGCGATTTTGGATTTTCTATTTCAAAATCCAAAGGCATTATCCTTTTTGGATATTTACGCTTTGAAAAAATATAAACACCTGTCTATATTATATTTTCTTAAACATTCTCGCTATACAGTTTCATAATAAGGCCACGTTAATCCTTCTGGTTAAATTAAATAATTTATTGCAATTATATTGCAAATAAAATTTCAAAGTTACATAAGAGCAGGAATGTGGTATGTATTATTAAGATGCACTTTGCCATTCCCTTATAACAATTGGTTCCTAAAGTAGAAAAGAATAGTTTACATTTCTGAATGTTATATTTTTATTATTTTTGTTTAATGAATTATTAATAACATATACCTTTTTATATTACTATTGTCACACCTTTTTTGAAGAAATGTAACAAACAGTTATAGACAAGGGCAGCTTAGCGAAAGCAAGAACAAATATATCCCATTACTTTTCCTGCCCTCGAGCATAACGTTAGGATTACCCACGTTAGGTTCCCTTTGTGCAGAAATACGAGAATATTCCAACAGAAAATGTATCGGATTCTGACAAAGCCGCAAAAGAAATTGTTAATGAAACATAAAATGAGTTTTTACGCAGAGCGAAACATTCTTTTAATGCAGGTACATTGCTTTTATTCCTTTGTTCATGTTTTATTTGTGTAAAATATCATATTTAATTATTATTCGAATATCGGTTATTACAGATGACTAAATGCGTTTTCATAATTTGAAACAACTTTATTACATAGGGAAGGTAAATAAGGAACTATTTCTAGTTGTTTTTGATAAATGTTTTTTTTTATGTTTAGCTTGAATTCGTTACCATATATTGCTGTTCACGTAAGTTTTGACAAATAAATTAATATATATATATATATATATATATATATATATATATATATATATATATATATATATATTTGTTAACCGGACACAAAGTCAAATTATTATTTGATAAACGTCTTTATACGTGAATGGGAATTTTCGGATTGTAATAACAAAGTGTAGGTAATAATTTTCAATATATTTTCAGTCCTTCTAAAATATAATATATAGTCAAAGAATGTATTAGTCTCTTATTTTTTTTAGTTGAGCTTTTATTGTTTTATGATAAATATTTTATGCTGTGACGTCTTCCACTTCAAATTGTTTGTATCTAGATATTTTAGGAATTAATTTCCATATAGGAGTTTCAGTTTTATAGGTCTAAATAATGTTAACAGCCACCTGCATACGCAGTGTAATAAAACACTGGTTTGATATTTCTTATTAATTTATTACCGGTTTCCCAACCTAATGGATTATCACATTTTAATTTTGTAGTGTAAGCTTTAAATTTATTGCTAGTGTTTTTTCTATGGACCAATAATAACTGGATTTTTTTTATTATGGTCAACATTTTTTGTTTATTTTTATTGCCAGTACCTATCATTAGCGAAAATACAACATTACAGGATCTATTGACTGAATTTAAAGCTGTAGATGAAGGTAAAAAGAAACCTGTATTGACAGATGTACATTGTTATCGAGGAGAATGCGAGATGAAAAAACTTCACGACATAAAATATTGCTGTGTTCGGAATTGAACGTTTGAACGTAATAACTATTTCAAAATTAAACTGACCTCCCACTAGTTTACGTCACTCGGCTTGCCGTCACCATCTGGCAATCCATTCGTTTGGGACACACGTGACGTTCGTAAATACAGATAAAAGTTACAATAATATAAAACTTGGAAAATACAACGAGGCATATATATTATCTATTATTTATTTTTTAAATTTTGTAATTTTTTTTTTTGCTCTCTATAATAATCTTTCTGAACATGTTCGGTACATTCTCGCAAATATTCAATTCAAACGCATACTGATATTGAAAGCATTGGAATGAATAGAAAGAAATGAAATGACACTTTAAAGATTTACAATTATAAATAATCGATTTTCAATAAAAATGGCAAAAGGTAAAAGTGAAATTTTTTATGACTAATTCCTTTATAAATGTCAGTATATGCACACAAATTAAAAATTATTGTTTAACTAATAGGGTTTTTAAAAATTGTATTTCATAATAAAAATAATTCTGTTAACCAATGAAAAATTACCTTTCCTCCAATTGTATGACATCGGAACGGACATGTTTTTAATATATTTAAAGTGTAGCGTTTGTAAGCCAAATGACGTCATCAATCACAATAATCGATAATCATTCAATAATCGGATTCAACGAAGACTCAATATATCAAAAATCAAATGTAGATCGAAATACTAGAGATACAATAAGGACATTTTACCTTTAGTACGAGTAGCATTACAATCATTACGTTTTTATTTCTACCAGGATTCAAATTAACGGTAGTCTAGAAACATTCATAGCGACGATGTTTGCAACATACAATGTTACTATACATAACACTGCAAACATTATTACTATTTAATGGTTTGGAAATAAACTAACAATGATTATTTTATTATACAGAGCTTATATATTTCAAAATCACCATTGTTAAAACTTAATACAAGGTCTGACTATATAACGATGTTTAGATATTGCATTACCTATTCTCACTGTTAATGACGCCTATGTATTTAAAAGGACCTAAATATTTATTATCAAATATCCCCTTGGCCTACAAAAACCATTTGTTTAGGAATATTTAGGCTGTTACATAATTGGGTAGGATAGTAGATATTACGTATTTCATTACACTCCGTATCTCCTTTCAATTTTTATTTTTGAATCATTATAATTTCATTATTCATTTAACATTAGAATTGGAAGAATTTTAAATAAAATTTGCAAAAGGTGTGGAAAACATTTTGTGTTGTAGAGAAGGATCATTTATTCAAGTGTGTAATGTTTCATTCAGTGATTGTATACGGGCTGTGCATAGTAGATGGGGAAATTTGTGATATGTAATAAACTTGATGGGATTCATATAATATGTAAACACTCTTTATCGTTTTCACGTAGAGAAATAGAAACTGAATGCTATTTTATCGATAAAGTAGATGAAGAAAGTGAAACAACAATTGATCAATTAACCGACGTTATATGCCTTAGTTCTGGGAATGTGTAAGGTATATAACGATTGCACTAGGGACGACTACCTAACGCGCTACTTCTCAAGAAGGTCATAGAAAAGTTAAAATCAATAGAGACCACAGTAGAGTAATTGTAAATAAACAATAAACACTTATAAATCCTTACTACAAATATTCACACAACCTCTATGTACATTTAGAGAATATTGTTAGCATCACCGGTAGGTTACAACCAAACAGTCTATTTATAACCTTCTGACGTTGTTTACTGTAATACCGAAATTTATATAAAGGCTGTGAAAATTATTGGAGCTAAGTTTTTAATTGTTTAATTATTAAATGAGGATGTATACCACCTAATCCATAACATTATTTCTATTATTTATATATGTATAATGCTTTGACTAGTTTCGTATAATACCATAAATAACAAAGTCAATAAAAAACAATTTACATAAAATCATTTTTATCAGACTCCGTGTGCAAAAGCCACTTCAGTTTTCGTACAAGCAGGTTTCCTAAAGGATCACACTCTCCTATATATATATATATATATATATATATCAGTGGATGAAGATTGATGTCAATACACTTTTTTTATACATTCATTCAATAGTTAAATTATAAAGATTTGGGGGTTTATGTCGGATTCGAACTGAGTATCTTCATGTTCGAAGTCTAACGAACTGGTCAGACTTTCCCACAGCTACAAATGTACCTCTCCACGATGTACTCGTATATGCATTTTTCTTTTGCTCCCATCTGGTTGTCGTCGAAACGTCCTTTGCACAACTTTAAATTGTTGCCATAATTACTACAAAATATCATAAATAATTTTCTACTAATCACATTTGTCAGGAATATCAATTTTTAGTACAGTTAAAATTTCAGTGCGCGGTACTAAGTTGTGCTACGGCTGTCTGCTTCCCCGGGTACTACACATCCCAACAATAGTTGGTGTTTTAGGAATCTAAACTTTGGTAAATACGCATATTACCTACTCTCACGGACTTTACTTTCCACAGCTGCCTCTTCTTTTCCTTCCGACTAGCCTTTTTCTTCTTACTCTTCACCCATCTTTCTCTGACCACACCTTGTCCATAAGAGAGTAATGGTTTATCCATTGACTACGAATCTTGGTTCGAGACCTGTATCTCAAGGAATAAAACTCTCAGGAGAACCAACTCCTGAATTTTATATGAAAACCAATTAGCCTCCCATAAGCCTCTATAGGCTCCTTTCGGGGTAGTGGAGTTTTTTAGAAACACTTGTAACTTAAAGACTATACACGGATACCTAGTGAACTTATTTTATTTTAAATGAAAACACAGCTAATTGGAAACTATAATTTTTTTATTATTTGGATTTAGAATTACATATTATTATTTGATTTATTTTAATTACCAGGATTTAGCTTTTTTAATTTTCCCTAACCTTACTTTTGAATTACCATGACTATCTTGTTTCATGGTATTAGTACAGAATATTTCCCCTCTATTATGTTTACAATTTTATTATTACTTATATTAACACACACACACACACACACACACACACATATATATATATATATATATATATATATATATATATATATATATATATATATACACACATTCTATATCCTTTTCTAATATTATAATCGAAATCCCAAATTCCTTAATATGTTTACTATCATTTATTTAAATTCAATTATTATAATTAATTTGCACATAATTTTGAGTATTCAATTTACATTTTACTTATTTTAGAGTCTTGTTTACTTTCAAACATATAAAGTTTATTTTCTAGTTACATTAGGCTATGCCTTTTAACAAACAATCCTTTTAATTCACTAATAGACTCTAGTGAATTTACCTACTTACCTATTTACAGGTTAACCTAATTAGTTATAACGTCCTAGGCATTTACTAAAACCTTTGTGCTGATACTTATATAATAACACAAAGGATATCAAACATTTTTCAAGAAAAACGCCATATCAGATAAAATTTATTTAAATGCAATACGTTTATTTCCTATTCAGACAAACGGTTGAATGGAAATCAATTTAGAATATTTGTTAATTAATTTAGGTAACCTAAGAGAGTTTTCAGTCACTTAGGTGATAAAAGCTTTTGTAATTTTTTATTTTAAGTTAATATATTTTTAAATAAAATTTTATCTAAAAGAAAATTAAATTGTTTATAAGACTTTATACTGCAAAACGTTAGTATCTTTTTAGGTTGGGTTGTCTTTAGGCCTCTTTCCAGCCTCCATGGGATTTGGATATAGGCTTCACTGCATGGCATGGCGTCCGTGAATTTTTTAAGTTCGGCTTCATTTTTTCATTTTCTTGGACGAGATGTTGGTAAAAACATATAAATTTGTGTTTTAAAAAGATTTTATCGTTATAAATGTAGCCTGTTAAGTATTATTCCAATAATATTATATCAATACAACAAAGCAATTAAATAATAATAAATACACGAAATCATTTTCCTTCATCTGTTATTTCCGAACACACACGCGCTCGACCACACACACACACACACACACACACACACACACGCATACAAACACACACTAAGTTCAAAACCGATACCACCTTCATCAGTGAATGAAACGTTAATACACACACTCTCTCTCTCTCTCTCTCTCTCTCTCCATATGAATATATATATATATATATATATATATATATATATATATATATATATGCGCGTGTGTGTGTGTGTATATATTGACTATTATTTATTGACTAAGCGGGCAACTGTTTCAAAGGAAACAAGTGGTTTCATAGGGCGAAGTAATTTTGTAGAGCTAGGTTATGTTTCTGACGTTTCAAAAAGTCTTAAACGTTAAATCCTTTACATCCTACCTACTATAATTTTACGTTACATTGGAAGACAAGAATGGAAAATTTTAAAGTCGGTATTATTCTTGAAGCATCTCTAGGTGTAAATCCGTTTTAATTGTAGTACAATTGTATTCCAAAACGTTACCATATTCATGCAATCAAAAACACATTTAACGTAATTTAAAAATTTTTCCACACGTATGAAAAATATATAAAGTAAAGACAAGATAAAAAAATAATGAAATAATAATTTTTCTTGTTTATATAAAGTATAAATATAAATATTGTAAACATGTATGTGGTATAGTATGTTTAACGTTTCGGCCTATTATTTATTATCCAATTTTAAAATAATAGTGTGGGGTACAACTATTTTATGGGTATTTTCGTCATAGCTTTACCTTGCAAATGTTTATTCTCTAAAACGAGGTTCTATATTAAAAGTGTCCTCAAATAACGTATTAAAAAAATGTAATTTCTATGAATAAACGATTATTCACATTTATTCCATGAACTGTTTATTACACTCTGCAATAGTTCTACGCTACTCTATCAAACGCATATATACCTGTATATACACGTATTGAATATACACAGGTTATAACTAAAGCTTAATTGCATTTGTCTTGGCTAAGATCAAGTGACAGAAAATAAATTTCACTTCATAATATAAGCTGTTATTCACAAAATAATGTATTAACTTTATTATATCCTTGACAATTTTCGACGTCCTGTAGATAAGTAGGAGAATTGACCCTTTTGACCCAATACAAATCAAAGAGATCTTAAAGAAGATAATATTTATATTACGTCTATTGCAAAAACAATAAATAATTTTAGAATATAAGATTATCATGGTAGCCAAGAAAATAGCAGCGGGTGGGTTCATTTAAGGCGAAACCATAATTTATCTCCGTAATGATTTAGAAGATAATCTTTGTATTTGTTGCAAAACTTCAACTCTTATTAGATGTTAGTAAGACGGACATATTTCAGTAAGCTATTTTGCTTTAAATACAAATAATTGACAGCTAAATATATAGATTAAAGCTCATGTAAGGCAACAGCTTAAATAACGATGCATTAGGTTAAGTAAAGCAACTAGTTACAGTACTAAAGCAGTTGTTTTACAAATAAATATGTGAATATTTTTTTAAACGAGTATATTTTTTTAAACGAGTTCTAGCTATTTGCTAGAACATTGAAAGATTATCATCACTTCTAATCAATTAAACTACATAATTTTGAATGCACGGTTACAAGGGCATCGGTCTTAGAGCCTACCAATATATCGACAGTTCGGGAATAAATAAAAAGGAACGGCGATGAAAATTATGAGGTGTTTTCTATAAAGTACTGCTCTAACATCGTTATAGAGTGAACTGTAGAATTTCAAATTTAAATCTACCCATAAATCTTCCATGCATCTAACAAATTTTATATGACACAATAGTTATCTTCCTTTAAAAATAGGAAAGTCCAAGGTAAAAATTATACATTGTCAATTTTATGGAAAGATTTAACTAAACAGTCACATAAATTTATCATCTCTTAACAAATAAATAAAACTCTAATATTTGTTTGTATATCAGTAAGAAACGTTAACCAATCGTTAACAAAACAATATATACAAACTATTTTTTTAATTTTAATTATAAAATTGTATTTATCTAACCCTTAGGTCACAAGTTTACAAAAACTAGAGGTTTGTGAAAAAACATTTTCCTCATAGTCAATAAACATTATTAGTTTAACCACAGTATGATAATTTTTAACTTAAGTGTTTAAATAACACAACAATTGTGTTTCATGAGTTTCAATTATAATTAATATAATTTTTCATGAGTTTCAATTATAAATATTATATTTTTATCATGAGTTTCAATTATGCTAACAGTGCAGAAATTGTGTCTTCAATAACAATTAGGAAAAACTGGACAAATATCAATTGACGAGGGTCAAGTAATAGAAGACTAGTGAAATATCCTGGGGATGAAGTTTGTATGACGTTTTCCTTGTTTTATTGAAGTATTATCTTTAATAAAGTATACACTCTAGAGATATACAGGTGTTTACTAATAATAAGATGAAAACACTAAAAAAATGTTTTCTATTTTTCCTTTGTCTCCGGCTAAGTTTTAAATTGGAAACGATTTTACTACTCAGTTTTAACAAATTTGTTACAATTCGTCGAATAGTCGTTATAAAATAATAGCACATCAAACTCAAATTGTCCTAAAACTATTTATTGTTTCTTTATCTCCCATTTACATTGTCTTAAAAGCTGTTTCATACACTATTTAATAAACAAGTTTTGTAAGGCAAAAGTGATTTAAAAGAATTTGAATAACTATTTCATTTGAAAAAAGAATAAAACATATATTGCATTTTATTGTTTGGGTCTTAAATTTACAAAAAATTTAAACTGAATAAAAATATTTAAATAACGTAGAACAAATATGAATTATTTTACATAACAGTGTAAACACATATTTATATACAATAAACTCTAAATTAAATTAAAATTGATTCTTACAGGGATAAAGCTGAATTGAAAGATTGACAACGACTAAAACAGTACAGTATGAGACAGGCAAACTAGGGATGCCATTCTAGAGTGGGAGAATAATTTAGTCTCTAAAATCTTAAACAGACTAGAATTTAAAATTGGTAAGAGCAGGAAGAGCTTGTATTTGTTGATCATAAAGCCAGAAAAAGTGATCGGTAAATTGCGCAGAGTTATTTGAAAAAATTGTGTGTATACCCTGTTAGGATTGTGATCACAGTTTATCTTTGTCGCCAAAAGGAAGGTTGTGAACGTGATAGGTTCATTTATTGTGTTCTGCAGATTTACAGAATGGCATCACTAGCGAATCGATTACTCTCACCGTGTTGTCACTGTTGCACAGTGAGAATAAGTCTCCCTGTGAATCTGTCTGATACTGTGTCACGGTCTGTAGGCCTAACTAATACAATATAACTGTCTGTGAACCTGCCTGATGCAATGTGACGGTCTGAGAACCTGTCCCATGCAGTATAGCCCTTTATGAACATGTCTGATGCAGTGTAACGGTCTGTGAACCTAATAGATGCATTGACACTGCAGCTGAAGATTGAGCTAAACTGTAAATACCTCGTGGAAAGGTAAATATATTTTCGATTAAGGAAACCTTAAACGATGCTTAGGATCATTACAATGGTGTATACATCATTGAGATATTGAAATATACATAGAAAAATGTACATACAAAAATATCATTAAGATATTGAATGTATATAGAAAAGGTATTTATTTACTAGCAGTGTAAGAAAAGTAGCACACTCCTCACAGAGGAAGATATGAATATGAGGAGAAAAGCCAAAGCCAGAAAGAAATAGTTCAGTAAATACAGTAACAAATAATGTACAGAGAAAAGTAAATATATTTACTCGGAAGTAAAGTAGCACACTCATCACACCGGAAAGTTTGAATATGATGGAGGAAAGGCAAAGCCGATATTACACATAAATATGTAAGTGATATTATTGCACTGTTACCTTTGGAGCCCCAAAACACAACTTCGGAAGGTCAACAGCTGGGAAAAGAGATATTAAATTTAATAAGTACTGTGGTTCTCAAGAACATTATATTAGGCCTAAGCTTCTTTGTAAATATGGTCCCAGAGTAATAAAAAGGACTAATTTATGAAATAATAATTAGTTCTTAAGAGAAAATTAAAATGTATAAAATGAAAGACATTAAATGATTCAGAAGGATTGGTTTTATATCTTAAGAGCGAGACAAAATTATGAGCTTTAATTGAAAGGCAATCAGTCATTATTCAAGTAAGTTTATATTAAAATTGTGATTTAACTAATTTCCCCCTACTACGGTGTAAATGGATTACTGAGTATATTTTTGTCTCGCATTATTAGAATTTTCACGTCACTTTAGTCCATTCATCTCTAACTACGTCGTCTCAGAACGTGATTTAACTGTAAAGACTGAAGTAGTTTTATCCTGTCAGTTAGTAAACTTCCATGTAATCAATTTATTGTCAGTGACATAGGATCGGAACATACATTTTATATTATAAATAACAATGCAATATACAAAAATAATAAAGTTTTTGATATTTTTATACATATATTATATAAAGAAAGAGATCTTCATATTAGAAAAAGTATGTATTTAAACATTATTTTGACCTGTTTTGACTAGCCTGTGTTTTAATTGACTAATAATTTACATTTCATTTAGATGATAGTACTTAATTTTCAGCAAAAGTAAACAAAATGCTACAAAACCCTTTTTTTATCAGTAAGTAACAGTATATTCAGCTTTATGTTTCTTCCCTTTCTGTGTGACTTTCTATATTTTAAGTTATTTACTGCAGTAAATGTGAATTTGTAAGAATTTTAGTATTTCCAGTCCAAACGATTTTCGATATATTTCAATATAACGGATTGTCATTGAATTAATTTTATAATTCTTCCTATTTCAGAAATACTCGTTTTCTTTGAAAAGTTAGTATCATTTGAGAAGTACTTCAATCACGGTAAACATTATTTAACAATGTTAGAAAAAAAAATAGAATTTTAACCCGCCTTTATTAGACTCTTAAAAAATCACCCTTTTAACCATTACCAAAATGGCAATGATATGCAGAATTGTATATTATTACCGTTTAAACAATTTTAAGTGACTACTGTTAATCCCCTGTGTCGTATACTGTAGGCCACACAGAGAACTAAATACTTTATAAATTTTAACTTTAATTACTTCAATAAACATTAGGCGAAATAAGTAGAATGCAATGATGTATTAAATGCATACAGTATTACATAATAGCATCTCTTTAACCTAATAAGGAGGCAATACACAAGTTTCGAGACTTGAATAGAAGAAATGTGTGCAAAATGTACACGTTCAGAGGCTGTTGCAGTCCTCATGTTAAATTATAGTGGCTTATTGTGTTACTACAATTTCAATTTAGGTATTGACGCAAATTACATAGGTACAACTTTATCACCAACTGCGAAAATAGATTGAGAATATAAATGGTAACAGCGTAGTTCAGTGTAACAGAATATACTCAAAAACTTCAACTAACCGTATTTTGCCTGTTTGAAATCAATATCTATAAAATATAGCCGAATCCTATATTAACCAAATCCTATATTGAAAAGTCAACAAACCATAATTTATCACGTATATATATATATATATATATATATATATATATATAGTTCAGTGTAACAGAATATACTCAAAAACTTCAACTAACCGTATTTGGCCTGTTTGAAATCAAAACATATAAAATATAGCCGAATCCTATATTAACCAAATCCTATATTGAAAAGTCAACAAACCATAATTTATCACGTATATATATATATATATATATATATATATATATATATATATATATATATATATATAGTTCAGTGTAACAGAATATACTCAAAAACTTCAACTAACCGTATTTGGCCTGTTTGAAATCAAAACATATAAAATATAGCCGAATCCTATATTAACCAAATCCTATATTGAATAAGTCAACAAACCATAATTTATCACGTATATATATATATATATATATATATATATATATATATATATATATATATATATATATATAGTTATTAAAGCTCCTGGACAAAAGGATGATATTCAACGCGCATAAAAACCACTCCAATGTTTTCTGGTTTAACAATATTAAACAATGCATTTGTATTTTTATGGGATAAATATTATTGGGAAAAACCAACATTATTTATAATGAAGTAATAAACGTAGTTATATTTAAACATATTTCTATTCTATCTAAATATAATTGTTGATTCATTTAATTTTTCGTAAGAGGTAACAGTTTGTCGACATCTAACAATAAATCAATGACGTTGTTATGAGTTAATGCGAGCGTATAAGTGTTGTTTTCATAAACATACTAATGGTATGTCACGGGGCTATTTTTGTAGGGAGTGCATGAAGAATAAGACCTGATGACGATAAAGTAGCCGTTATTGAAACTTTGCCTGTTTAAATAATTATTTGTACCTTCCTCGAAAATTAAAAGTATGTTTTTTTTAAATATCTGTTAGTGCAAATTTGATTGATAGTGAGTAAATTAATTACCTTCTTCCATGAATTCCTAGTAGCCCCTCTTCCATTTGACCCACTATTTTCAGCTGACCAATTTACTGCAATGTAATTTATTCAGCTTCCTAGAATTCCAGTAACAAGTTTCCATTATTAACAATTCTCTAAGCAAAGATACGTGCAGAGGTCACGACTTCACCTCTTTTTAATTAAAATATAATTTTACATGATGTATTCTGTACATTTATACCATTGTTTATTACAAGTGTTTTTTCTTATTTCTTATAAAATACAAATCTTTTAACAAAAGTATATCTGTATACTACAGTAAGTAATGCTCATATTTCAGTTGAGTCAAACCTTTTTTAAAAACGTGCATGACACAGGAAGAATCTAAACTTAAATTTAATACCTAGATATTATAGGATCGAAAACCTATATCGTTATTGTACTTTTAATTTCCATTTTCATATTTATTTATTATTTGTCCTTCTATTTTATTCATTGATCCATTTATTAAATTTACGATCCATTTAATGAATTTATGATAAAGTCTACCTATTTTAGAATGTTTCTAACTTTAACACGTAAACTCCCATTCAGAACGGCTTCTATAAAATACTTTTAGCAGGATACGGAAAAAGGTTTTACATCAACGATTTATGTCGTTGCTACAACAAACTACGTCGAAAATATTGTTACTAATTACTTAACTGTGAAATATATGTATCCTTATATATTACATAAATTTTTCTTAAATATAAAGTAATTTAGTATATATTATATTTAAAACTGGGAGAGTGAATTTTAATCCTAAATAGGTCACCGGATGCAGCGGTTTTACCGCATTAAATGGATGTGCGGAACTTTACTGCATTAAATGTGTCATTTAAACTGTATAGGTTTTCTAATGTCGCAGCCTTAAAACGTTTTTGGTAGTTGGATGAATCAGAGGATCAAGGCTTATTGGTGTAACTTCTATATTACATGGACGGCAGTGTTTAATTATTAAGTTGTTTTCGTTATTTATAATTTGTTTTATCAGGTTATTTATTACGTTGTTTAAGTTTTAGTGTTATTGTCGATATTTTTACGTTTATACAAGGTAAATCCTCGACTTGCAGAGCCTATAAACTAAATGTATGGCAAACTTGAGAGACATAATTCCTTAGATCACGTTATTTAGTAGAAATGCTTAGTAGACGTTATCTTCAAGTACGTCACCATAAAGTAAGGGGGTGCAAGTTCCCCCCTATAGTAAATATATTTTCTAACGATTGTTTCCATCTAGCATTCATTAGTGAGGATGATCGCTCTATTATAACTCCCAATATACTTTAAATACCAAATAATTAACAGTTATTTTATGGTGTTGAATTTAATAAGTACAATAAAAATCGAGAAGTTTGCTTAGGAACGAGTCTAGAAAGTAAAAAAAA
Organism: Prosapia bicincta; assembly: GCA_036971475.1. Lineage (NCBI taxonomy): Eukaryota > Metazoa > Arthropoda > Insecta > Hemiptera > Cercopidae > Prosapia > Prosapia bicincta. The sequence goes on from JBAIZL010000003.1 coordinate 155,182,797, forward strand.
ACAATAGTATTGCCTTATTTATACATAAGTGCATATTATAAAACTGAAAACTTTAGAAATAATAATGTTTTCACACACTACATATTACGTTTCACCAAAATGTATTGAACTTATACAAATACGTATAATTGTAAGAATATTGTGTGAGTAATATAAAAACCGTGAGGTGTTTATATATATATATATATAACACACATATATATATATGTGTGTGTGTGTGTGTGTGTGTGTGTGTGTGTGTGTGTGTGTGTGTGTGTGTGTGTGTGTGTGTGTGTGTGTGTGTGTGTGTGTGTGTGTGTGTGTGTGTGTGTGTGTGTGTGTGTGTGTGTGTGTGTGTGTGTGTGTGTAAAGATAATAGATATATAGATAGGTAGATATACTGTATTAGAAGATCGTACTAATACTAGAATACAATAATGTTAAACCCGCAATCAGCCGTGCCATAGGAAAGCTCTAACAAAAATAGTTTGTGTAAAGAATTTTTTTGTCTTTAGCACTACAATTTTTAAGGCTGATGTATTTGTCGTTGACCTTATTTGATATATATATATATAATTTAGTATTAATCTGATGACTAAACGTTCTGCAGCGATATGGGTTGTGGGTAAAGTGTCGCGCCACTGTTCAGTTAGGGCTGCCCGAACACCGCGACCGTTTGTATCACAGTTATTAACAGTATATTTGGTTTTGGGGGCAAATCAAAATCGAATACTGATTGCATACTTTCCAAAACAAAATTATATAAGTTATCAACATTATATTGAGGACGATCATATCGATCACGAAACGATTTATTAAAACAAGATTTGATGTCGTCCTAAATTTATCAAAGGAAGGAGTTGATGTTTTTGATAGAATGAAGAAGGCTTATTCAGTGAAATAGTGATTAGAGTTAGTAAAGGCAATTGCAAGCCATATCTTTTAAAAAAAGCTTTAGTTGAAACTTTGCTTATACCGCTCAAGCAGATTTTAAAAAATATAACTGGGTTAGAATGTCTTATGATTCAAAAACCACGTAAGTTTGCTACTAAATTATGAAACATTTTTAAGAGAATTATTTTTCCATTATAAATTGTTATTTTAAAATTGATTGGTAAAACGAGTTCATGGAAATTCAAGAACTTAAGTACTTGAATAAAATATAATTGTTTGAAACGTAACTTACACAGAATTTGGTTTTATTTTAGAAAATCTTGGAAGAAAGATGCTACAATTTGCGTACTGTCAAATAAGGAAGAACCACTTATACGAGTGTAACTGATAAATCTTTCGAGAGCCTACTAGATCGTCAATTTCGGTTTGTACGGTGTACGATGAAAAATATTAAAATGATACCTAGTTTACTTTATATAAACTTTACTATAAATTATTTTCAAATATTTTCTTATTCAAATTGATCTAAAAGTTTTAGTTTACATATTTCTCAACAATTTTGTACCATAAAATTTAGATTTAAATGAAAATGTTTACTATAAATAATGAGTTTATAACTATTATGTGCTCTCTATATTCGCTATCATTTTCGTTACAAAACAGGGCGCGACATGTGTCGGGTTAACAAATAATTATATTGGTTTTGTACAATTAAAGTCTTTTTTCTCAGTCATATCTTTCTATATACTTTTACATCGTATGTTTGTTCCTTTTCTTTATTTACTTTTTTTAATCAGTAAGCTAATTTCATAGTTGAAAAAAATTAGACCTAAACCCATAACTCTATAAATACCTTTAAATGCACTTTCGTCATGAATAAAAAACCAATGATAGAATAATAAACCAATTAGTTATAGGTATGTATAGTCAATAGTGTAACCGATATGTAACCTGTTATATATTTGTACTATTTGTAATAAAATATTGGTTATAATTTATCATTGTGATTAAAGCTAGTTGCTATAGTTTTATCATTCAATTTGAAAAAACTTTTGATTTACGCCCATTGTTTCACGAAAAGCAATTTGACCGAAAACACGATCCACAAGTAGACTTCAATAATCGGATCAAATAGTCAAATTAATGATAGCTACGACATTCCGTGTCGGCAAGGTTTGTGTGGGTAATTTATTGCTTTTCTGACATTTACATCTGTGAAATTCTGGACAAACCTTTCTATCATACTTGTCTAATAGAATTCTAATGGAACAACTACAAATGAATAATTGTAAAAATCTTTCATTAATTAACAAAAAAAGTATGTTTTATTTAACTCTCTATTATTTTGTAAGAAGTACAGAATGTGGTACATTCTTTCCTAGCATACTTGGAATATTTAACCCTTAAGTGTATACGATGCTATTGTTTGGCCTCATATCGTTGTTATTATAGATATTTATTGATTCTTTTTCTCTTATACTCGTAAAAGTACTTATATACGAGTACTCGTATATACTCGTATATCGTACGTATTTTGTAATATATACTTTTCTCATAATTATAAAATATTTTTAATATTTTACATACGATTTATTACCAATACTGCATCAAATCATGTTTTTTTTTATTTGAAAGTAGGTAATTAGGTCTGGAAATTCATAAAGAGTATAATAAAAAAAGGTGTACAAACTCCGACTCGTCACAGTCTTACGATCACATTTTTAACTCAGCAGGACGGACGTGGAAATATTAATGTGATACAAATAGTTGTTTTTTAAATAAAAGAAGTAAATTATTTTCAGTATATTATATACATTATGAGAAGTAAACATGCTTAAACCTTTTACTTAGCTCTTAAAATAAGCAAATGAAACATCATCTAAGTTCATAGAAATTATATGACAATCCTCATGCATTATAGAAGAATATATTTTAATGATCGTAAAATGCTAGAACGAAAATTTTAAAATTTTTTCAAAATAAAACATGTTAATAGCGAAGTGAATGTTGAAATAATATAATAAATAACAACAGGGGACAATATGTTTTGTGATAATCTCTATATTAAACACAGGATGATTTGCATAACTAATGCCATTTAGACGTAATTATTATGAAGCCCTTGTACAAAACAAAATATTTTTAAGAAATATAAAATAATGAATACATAGAGTCGAAATATTCATTCATCAATTAATACTGTTAAATAATTTAGAACTACTTTTCAGGGGTCATGTTTCAGATACAAAACATAAGATGTATATTTTCTATGGAGACGTTTTTTTTCATAGTAACAATATTAGTTGGATTTATTATTACTATATAAATAAGGATGTATGTTAAGCAATTATTACTCAAAAAAATATTAACAATAATAATTACAAGAAAAGCTAAATAATACAATCATATTAAATAAGCCACATCATTAAACTGAGAAGTATAAAAGATTCAACATTAAAAAATCATATTCTATTATTAATAATTCTCCTTGGAATTTATAAATATTATTACTGTAAAACGTTTTCAAATTATTCTTCATAAATTTAAATTTGTATAAACATATGTTCTCTGAATAATACATTATTATTGACAACAGTTCACTTTAAAACTATATATATTTCACAAAGGTGCACACACACACACACACACATATATATATATATATATATACAGCCTGCTAACAATACGGAGACCATACATTGGTCATTTTGCATTCAAACTGGCTGCCACATAGTAATCCATGATAATGTAACACCCTTTGACAATAATCGAAATAAAAATCATGTCAATAAGTGTAAAAAGAAGTGTTTTATTGGACTTATACTGTATTTCGAAGTTCTATGGTCGTTCTGAATTTTTAAAAAATAATTTGTAATAACCAAACGGTACTCGTATTGATAGCAGAGTGAACGGGATTTGTAAATCACAAGTTTGTAACATTTCCGCCAGGGGCAGCATGGTCGCTTCCAGTATATAAATTTACTGTATATTTCAACCATTCCCTAACATTATGGCAGCCACAAACTTGGCAACATTGCTGGCATCCACATAGATATCAATCGTACTACGTAATGTATATATTTGAATTGGACAAAGAATCGCTGGAAAGTGACCACTCGGGGGGTTTTGAGTATGCTGAATTCAATGCCGTCATCGAAAGTCTCCGGGGATGTACTGGTGAGGCTAAACCCATGTACCAAAGGGTTTGAATTAGGGTAAAAATGTCAGATGCCTAAGAACCGCGGGATATTGACCGTTCGGGGGTTTTTGAGGATGCTAAATTCAATGGCGTCATCTAGAGTCACCGGGGATGAACCGGATGTAACTCTACGTAAGTACCAAAGGGATGATTTGGGGTAAAAAAGTCTAAAGTCATAAAATTACTAGAAAATAACCACTCGGGGGTTTTTGGTAAGGCGGAATTCAATGTCGTCATTGAAAGTCCCGGGGATGCACTGATGTGGTTCTACGCGAATACTAAAGGGGTGAATTGGGGTGAAAAAGTCAAAAGTTAAAAATTTCTGTAACTTAACCACTCGGGAGGTTTTTGAGGATGCTGAATTCAATTCCGCCATTGAAAGTCACCGGGGATGGACAGATGATATTCTACGTGAGGGCCAAAGGGATGATTTGGGGTAGAAATGTCAAAAGTCAAAAAATTACTAGAAAATAACAACTCGGGGAATTTTGATGAGGCGGATATCAATGCCGTCACCGAATGTCACCGGGAATGCATTGGTGTGGTTCTACGAGAGTATCAAAGGGGTGAATTGGGGTGAGAATGTCAGAGGTCAGAAAATCGCTGAAAAATATCCGCTCGGAGGTTTTCGAGGATGCTGAATTCAATGTCGTCACCGAAAGTCGCCGGGGATGCACTGATGTAGTTCCACGCGTGTACCAAAGGGGTGAATTGGGGTGAAAAAGTCAAAAGTTAAAAAATCTCTGGAACATAACCACTCGGGGGTTTTTGAGGATGCTGAATTCAATTCCGCCATCGAAAGTCACCGGGGATGGACAGATGATACTCTACGTGAGTGCCAAGGGGATGATTTGGGGTAGAAATGTCAAAAGTCAAAAAATTACTAGAAAATAACAACTCGGGGAATTTTGATGAGGCGAAATTCAAAGCCGTCACCGAATGTCACCGGGAATGCATTGGTGTGGTTCCACGAGAGTACCAAATGGGTGAATTGGGGTGAGAATGTCACAAGCCAAAAAATCCCTGGAAAATATCCGCTCGGAGGTTTTCGAGGATGCTGAATTCAATGCCGTCATCGAAAGTCTCCGGGGATGTACTGGTGAGGCTAAAACCATGCACCAAAGGGGTTGAATTAGGGTAAAAATGTCAGATGCCTAGCAATCGCGGGATAATTACCGTTCGGGGGTTTTTGGGGATAGTAAATTCAATTGCGTTATCTAGAGTCACCGGGGATGAACCGGATGTGACTCTACGTAAGTACCAAAGGTATGATATGGGGTAAAAAAGTCAAAAGTCAAAAAATAAGTAGAAAATATCCACTCGGGTGTTTTTGGTAAGGCGGAATTTAATGCCGTCACCGAAAGTCGCCGGGGATGCACTGATGTGGTTCCACGAGAGTACCAAATGGGTGAATTGGGGTGAGAATGTCACAAGCCAAAAAATCCCTGGAAAATATCCGCTCGGAGGTTTTCGAGGATGCTGAATTCAATGCCGTCATCGAAAGTCTCCGGGGATGTACTGGTGAGGCTAAAACCATGCACCAAAGGGGTTGAATTAGGGTAAAAATGTCAGATGCCTAGCAATCGCGGGATAATTACCGTTCGGGGGTTTTTGGGGATAGTAAATTCAATTGCGTTATCTAGAGTCACCGGGGATGAACCGGATGTGACTCTACGTAAGTACCAAATGTATGATATGGGGTAAAAAAGTCAAAAGTCAAAAAATAAGTAGAAAATATCCACTCGGGTGTTTTTGGTAAGGCGGAATTTAATGCCGTCTCCGAAAGTCGCCGGGGATGCACTGATGTGGTTCCACGCGAGTACCAAAGGGGTGAATTGGGGTGAAAAAGTCAAAAGTCAAAAAATCGCTGGAACATAACCACTCGGGGGTTTTTGAGAATGCTGATTTCAATTCCGCCATCGAACGTCACCGGGGATGGACAGATGATACTCTACGTGAGTGCCAAAGGGATGATTTGGGGTAGAAATGTCAAAAAAGTCAAAAAATTACTAGAAAATAACAACTCGGGTAATTATGATGAGGCGGAATTCAATGCCGTCACCGAAAGTCACCGGCTATGCATTGGTGTGGTTCCACGAGAGTACCAAAGGTGTGAATTGGGGTGAAAATGTCACAAGCCAAAAAATTCCTGGAAAATATCCGCTCGGAGGTTTTTGAGGATGCTGAATTCAATGCCGTCATCGAAAGTCTCCGGGGATGTACTGGTGAGGCTAAACCCATGCACCAAAGGGGTTGAATTAGGGTCAAAATATCAGGTGCCTAAGAATCGCGGGGGAAAAGCCGTTCGGGGGTTTCTGAGGATGCTAAATTCAATGACTTCATCTAGACGCTGAATTCAATGGCGTCCTCGAAAGTCACCGGGGATGGACGTATGTGACTCTACGGGAGTGCGAAAGGGATGATTTGGGGTAAAAATGTCAAAAGTCAAAACTTTACTTGAAGTTTACCACTCGGGGGTTTTTGAGGAGGCTGAATTGAATGCCGTCGCCGGATATGTACTGCGATGGTTCTACACAAGAACCAAAGGGATAATTTGGGGTGAAATTTTCAGATAAATAACTGCCTTGGGGCTTTTGAGGATGCTGAATTCAATACCGTCATCGAAAGACAAGAGGGCTGGACGGGTGTGGGCTCTACGGGAGTAGCAAAGGGAGAATTGGGGTAAAAAGTCAGAGGCTAAGAGACCGTTATAAAATGATCACTCGGGGTTTTTATTAACGCTGAGTCTAATCCTAGCACCGAAGTTGGCCATGCACAATCCGGGAAGGGACTGCGGGTGTCGCTGTGGGTGAATTGAGGTAAAACTTGCCAGAATCTAAAATATTGCCTAAAAATGCGCATTCGAAGATTTTCGAAGGTCCTAGTCCCTTCTCATCAAAATTCGTCGGGCATGTACCAAGGGGTGATTTGGGGTATATATCTCATTGACAATAAATCTCCCGAAATTGGCATGTTTCCAACTATGCAACATTACCTACAGAAAGAGTTGGGTTCGCGACCTTGTCTTGGACAGAAGTTATGGTACAACTATTTACAGTTGTTTAATGTTTGTGATATGAAAACATAAACAGGCGGCACTCCGATAGCAGTTCTAGCACGTTTGTTTACGTCATGTCTGTCAAACTAATCTTTATAATTTGAAGCAGTGTTTCAATGCAGCCTGTCCATGTGCTTTAAGAATTTTAAAGACTGTATGCTTGAAAGATTCAACTTAAAAAGTTAACCGTTTGTCCCAAATTGATAATTTTATGAAAATTAAATTTTTTATTTAATTTTTTTTAATGTATTTTGTCTACCTAATTGTCATATATTTTCTTTCCGATTTTACTTAGACTATTTAGATATCTAACTCGGGTAATTAATTTTCTTCTCTTTTTGTGTTATTTTCTTTTGTTCTTTTAAAAAGGATGGTATCGTTAGCGGGGGCAGCGGAATGACTTTTCAACCATCCGTAAATGAAAAAAATTCTACTATAACCGTAATTTAAAAAAATATATAAATAAGTAGACCTTATATTTGTTCAACCTTTATACAACTTAGAATAAACGACAAAGAGAATTTGTTGACCCACATCATTTCATCGACTTAACTTTATCAGCTTATATATCCAGAAAACCTATTATGCCAATATCTACAAATTCCAAGCTAAACCTTCAACTACCGTCATCGTGCCTGATCATCACCATTAGCCGAAGAAGGCAGTGATTCAGGGGCTGTATCTAATGGCCAACTTTTAGAAGGCTTCAAAGAGAAAAGGGGAATTGTGCAACAGAGTGAAGAAGTAATTGAGCAAAAGGTCATGATACCGAATCTCAACGAAGTGCATCAGACGATGAAAATGATTTCAAAAAACTGCAACCTCCAGAAATTTACAAATTTTTCTATTTGTATAGATAAATTGTTTTAAGCAATGTAGAATTTGTCCAGCAACAAAAAATAGAAAGACTAGTTACACTTTGTAAGATGCCTTTGTACAGCCAATATGTCTAGAATGTTCTGAGCCGCTGTGTAAATACTGCTGTCAAAATTGAGTTATTATTTCTAATGCCAGTTTCCATAAATAAAGCTTATAATGTGTCAAATGATATCTTGTATATAAAGTTATGTGTGTACAATCAGTGAACAAGAAATAATTAGTGTATGTTAATTATCGTGCGATTATAAGTCTTTTTAACTAAACAGCGCTAAAATCTGTAGGTTTTATTTACTACAGTTTTCAATTAGTAAATATTATATAACTGATCTCATAAAACTACGTTTACCCTACTAGGCACAGGCAATCAGAATATTCAAAAACAAATTTTATAAAGTAAATGCAAGATAAATTGTTAAACCACACAATAAATCACACTTAGACATTTCGTGCCTGTGGGCTACAACGGCAGTAGTATTGTGACAGAAATTGCAGGACGGTAGTTGAAATAGTAGTTAATAAATACTGAATCATCCATCGTTAATCTCTGTATTGTATACAAGAACCTAAATGACATCTGTGCGAGTGTTGTCAGTTTATATTACGATATCAGGCTGTCTGGTGTAAACAAACATAGGTCCAAGCCAAACAAAGATAAAGGCTCCCACTCCACAAGTACTCTCGTGGACGAAGGCCCGAATAACCGACTTTCTGCATTCTATCTTTTCCATCCCTTTCTCTCATTTACATACGGCGTAAACGTAAATTTATGGTATTCTCCCAACGTCAAAATGGTCGTATAAAGACGGAAACATTTGTTTCTATCCTCGACTTTAGCCGCTGGTAGTCTATGTTTTATTTTATTATTATGTTTATTGAATACATTGGTATTAACATTTAGTGAATATATATGGCGTAGGCCATATTAAGTGTTACATCTGTTAATACATGTGTTGCAGACTAGTGTTAACATGTTTGCAATGTTACCAAGTTGTAACAATATACAGCAAATAGTCACTTTTAGATTCTTAAAATCGGATAGAGATGCTATGACAATTAATTTGAAAAGCAAGTTAAGTTAAAAAATAAATACTTGTTCAATCCTATAGTATCTAAGAACCCCAAGGGAAAAGTATGAGATGCATTGACCGGAATATTAAGATACGTTTGGTGTGCCATCAAGTAAACAAACACGTCAGAATGGCTTTCGGAGTGTCGGCTGTTTATGTTTACATATTACAATTGTGTCTGTAAATACTTAGCATAGTTGTCTCCAAGATAAGGTCGCGAATCCACAGCTGTATGTCCTTTCCAGCGAAACAACAGTTAAGTTCAAAGGAATTGACAGATGTAATATAAGGTGAGTGGTACAGTCTCAAAAACTACCGAGTGTCAATTTTTATGAGATTTTTTTAATATTATTATTTTAAATTTATATGCTAATAAGTTCAAGAAATAATTCCGTTCTTGACGATAACACTTGCGTGTTTCCAAACACAAATACCAGTAACCTCATAATTGTTTATAAAGTTTTACGAAAGCATGCTAAAATAGCATGTTTACAAATTCCTGAAGTACTTACATCGAGGACTCTAATGAAACACTTGGCAACAATATCTCAACTCTTCCAAATGAATGATCAAGGTATTAAAGAACTAGCGTTATTTATACGCCATACAACATAATTTTTATCAATAATAACATTATATATATTATTTCATCCAAAATATTTAAAAATAGTTTGAAAAATATAAATAATGTAACAAAGATAGAACACGTGGATATATACACACATTCTATGACCATAAGAGCAAAGTACTTAGAATTACTTACTTAAGGATACATGTATCATAGGTGTTAATATGCCAATTAAACTAGAAAGCAGTTTAGGCGGTTTAGGCAATGGTAAATATTTAAAATTCTTTATTTCTACATATCTGAATATTATATGTCAGGATATAGTTCTTCCCAATGTATATTGCAGTGTACCTAGGAATCAAAACGTTTACGGTAAGCAATGTAATAAATCTATTATGTTTATCCTCGATATTCTAGTCCCAAGAGTAACTTTAATGTCTACGAGATATTCACTCACTTTAGAGTTGCATGAAAAACTGTTTCAAGTACGGTGATCATTGGTAAGGAAACAAATACAGTAGTGCATGGATAATTCGAGGTAAATGGGATCGAGACACCGTCGGATTACCGACAACTTGGATTACACGGAAATAGCTTCCTGTACACTAGAAAAAAAACAGGAGTTCTAATGAACCCTAATACTATAATTAAGAATGCACAAAATACGTAACTTTATTGATTACAGTACATACATAAATTAATGTTGCTTGGCTCTTCAAGACTACTGTACTGATTCTTGCTTGCGGGAATACCATACGATATAAATACCATACTAAGTGTCAACAATTATAGCTACAAAAAAGCCGATGCCCGTTGTGTTCTTTATCAGGTCGCCCAATGTTTTGATCGTAGATAGTCTTTTTGTTCGCCTACCCTAAAAATAAAACGAGATTATCAGTAAATCTGAAGTATAGTGAAAAATTACCGTGATCATCGGTAGTAAATCTTTATGATTATCAACGTCTAAAGATTGACTACAAAACGTTTTATAAGCTCTTGGTTAGGGTTGCTTAACTGAGGTAATTTTCTATCAACGAAAAATAGAGAATACTCAAATTGAAATATTAAGTTTGTAATTAGGAGTTATTTATTAACTGGTATTGCTAGTGGTAGGACTCGTAAAATATATAAACAAAGGAGACAGGTTTGAGAAGTGATTGAGTATTAGCAGACTTTGTCTTGAGATCAGACACAGCCGAACGAACTAAAATCATTCTGATACTAACTATAAAAATGTATGTAACATGTCGACCGAAGAACGGAGAGATTTTTTTAAAGGGAAAAAAATCTACAAAACAGTCATTATCTTTTACGTCTTGTTTTTTTAACAAGAAATACCATCATAGTGACTAATTTCATTATGATACTCTGCATAACGCTATTTTTCAGCTAGTATTTAAAGACTGGTTCCTCAGCTATATTCGTCAAATTATTTGTAAATTTTTTCACCATAATATTAATAAATCAAATTGTAGATACCAGGAGGGATACGGTTAAAGATAGAATTAAAGAAGCATATTAAAATATACTTAAAACTTATCAGATATATTTTCAGGTGCATTCAACCTGTCTTGATGAAAGTAACATCACAATCAAGGTGAAATGTCATCCTTTAGGAACATATCTAAGGGAGGAATTAAATAAATTTTTTAACCTGGCAACAACGACTACCAGGAAAATTTAATGAATGTAATTAAAGAGGAACTTTTAGAAAAAATAGGTCTTTACTCAAACACAATTGTACCTATAATAACTTATGACAAATCAAATATAGTGGATAAATAAAATAAATGTATTACATTGCTTACCGAAATCGTTTTTCACCCTGATGCCTAGCTACAATGCAATATACATTGGGAAGAACTATATCCTTACATAATATTATATTCTTTAGAGATGTAGAAGTAGAGAAGTATATTTACCATTGCTTATACCGCCTGAAATGCTCTCTAGTTTTATTGGCACAAAACCACCTATGATACATGAATCCTTGAATAAATACTTAAAATGTTTTCCCCTTATCTTGATAAAATGTTTATACTGATTGGTATTGGCACTAAAATGTCATATCTTCGTGAAAATTTTACTCCTTGTTAGAATACTATATGCACCCTTTTAAAGCATATGCTCACAGAAAAATAAAAGAGTTTTTTTGTTACATTTGGCTGTCGTAAGTACAGAAATACTATTATTTCAATGTTTAATTTTTTTATCCGAAAATGGTAATTTGTGCTCGTTTGAACCTATAAAATATAGATGTGTTCAATGGGCCTACGTGAACAAGAAATTAACATTAGATGGGATTCGACCAAATAAAAGCCTTCTTTTATTTACAATGTACAATATAGTTAGATTTATCTGGTTACCTACCTGAGGTAAAAGTGATACAATATTTGTTGTATTTCTACTATAGGCCTAACTTTAAAAACTTATTGTAAATAAACTTTATGCCAACCCTTTACGTATCCTTTAATATTTTTTTACAAGCAGTAAAAACTTAAAATTGAAATTTTCATTTTTTTAATACACCGAAGAAGAAATGTCGAAGGAAATTCGATGTATTAGTCTAAAAATTCTGCAAAATCGTTCTTAAACTGCAAAAACTCTTAAAAGATTGTAACACGAAAGAAATAGAATTTAAAAATTATGGCAGAAAGCTCAATGAGATAAAATAAATTAAATGAGAATAAATGTACTTTCGTAAAGTAAGGATATAGGAGAAGTTAGTGTACTAACTCTAATACTGATAATTAAATGTGAAATTCAGAAGAAACAAATTGAATTCGTGCTTGGCCTTTATTCCGTGCAGTGCACGCCTGGAAATCTAGATTGAATATTGTTAAAGATGAAACCGTTCATTTAGTTGCAGATATATTGAGGGTTTTGAAAACATGTAATCTATCCAGATGATCGCTGTATACCGGTCTACACCTAACCTGCTGATTCACAATACAATCGTCTACATGCACTCCCGTATTTTTGTTACCATGACACTATGTTTACTGACAGAACTGGAGAACTATTCCTAAAATTCGACAGAGCACTGAACACCTTCAATGGGGCGGGGAAATTTTAAAATAGCAACCTAGCGGCGGTGGATTTATTAATTTTAATTTTTACAATGACCTGGAAGAAACCGACACGAGGAACGCGACCCGTAAGGCATATATTTAGCAAGTGTCTCCCTTTTTTTACCAAACATACGTCAAAGAGAGTAATACCTTTTATAAGGAAGTGCCTTGTGTACTAACCTAAATAGACAAAATGACATAAATTGAGGGTTTAAATTTATTTGTGGACATTTGTTTTTATTAAAAACAATAAATTTGTTAAGTTTCATTTGGTTAATTCATATTAAAAATAACAACAAACAATAGAATTGTAACAATCAATGTGACAATTTCTAAGACAACTATGTACTATTGTAGCCGAAACAAAAATGATTGTAAAGAGATGTCCCGTGTGGTTGTATGTTGAAAGTAGACGGAGAAATGGCGGTATAAATTTCACATTGTAACACGTGACCATTTAGCGCCTGGGATCGAACCCGTCATGAACGTGTTTGTGTAATGTTTATTTTCGATCTCTGAAGGATGACCACATCATTCAGTATTATCAGTTTTAATCGTGTGACAGGGACCATGATAGTTACTTCATGATAGTATCTATTTACTTCAGCTAGTACATTCCCTCCAAAAGATAAAAATACCAAAATAAAATCTTATTTGGTTGAACCTTTCACTTTACAAGTCATAATATTCTACCTTTATTTTACCTTCTGAATTTTTTACCCTAATTCACCAGTTGCTACTAGCATAGATCATGACCCGTGCATTATTGAAGACCACCTTTGTATCCCCGTTTAATATTGAAGACGGTATTGGACTAAGCACCTTCCAAAACAATACGATTGATCATTTTCTAGCTTTGTTTTGCCTTCTCACATTTATACTCAAATTTATCATTTGCTACTCCCATAGAGGATCACCCTTGTATGCCCATTGACGTTCGGTAACGGTACAAGACTCAGCACCAATAAAACCCCCCGAGTGATCATTTTCTATTCTTTTTTTCCCTTCTGACAATTTAACCCCAATTCATCCCTTTTCTAATTCCGTAGAGTCACACCCGTGCATCCCCGTATAATAATAATGGCGGTATTGGACTTAGCACCCTCCAAAACTTCTCGCGTGATCATTTTCTATTTTTTGTTGTTGTTGTTGCCTTCTGACAATTTACCCCAATTTACCAATTTTTTACCCTCGTAGAGAAACACCCGTGCATCCTCGATTATTATTGTAGACGGTTTTGGACTCAGCACCCTCAAAAAACGCTACGAATGATTTTTTTCTAGCTTTTATTTTGCCTTCTCACAATTAGGTCTAAACTCCAATTCATCATTTGCTAATCCCAAAGAGGATCACCCGTATATCCCCATTGACGTTCGATAACGGTAAAAGGCTCAGCACCATTAAAACACCCCGAGTGATCTTTATATATAGGCCTATATATATTTTTGCCGTCTGACAATTTTACCCCAATTTAACAATTTTCTACTCCCGTAGAGCCACACCCGTGTATCCCCGTTTATTATTGTAGATGGTGTTGGAATCAGCACCCTCCAAAACACTCCGATTGATCATTTTCTAGTTTTTTTTCTGCCTTCTCAAAATTATACCCCCAATTCATCATTTGCTACTCCCATAGAGGGTCGCCCGTGTATTCAGATTGACGTTTGATTACGGTAAACGACTCAGCACCATTAAAACTCACCCAAACGATCATTTTCCAATGTTTTATTGTCTTCTGACAATTGTACCCCAATTCACACCTTTTCTACTACCGTAGAGCCACATCCGTGCATTCCCGATTAATATGGAAGACGGTATTGAACTCAGCCACCTCCAAAACACTATGTTTGATCGTATTCTAGCTCTGTTTTGCTTTCTCACATTTATACTCCAATTCATCATTTGCTAATCCCATAGAGGATCACCCGTGCATACCCATTGACGTTCGATAACGGTACAAGACACAGCACCCTCCAAAACTTCCCGAGTGATCATTTTATATATATTTTTTGCCTTCTGACAATTTTACCCCAATTTACCAATTTCGTTTCTCTCGTAGAGCAACAACTGAGCATCCCCGTTTAATATTGTAGGCGGTATTGGACTCAGCATCCTCCAAAACACTACGTTTGATCATTTTCTAGTTTGCTTTTGCTTTTTCACAATTATACCCCAAAGCATTATTTGCTACTCCCATGGAGGGTTGCCCGTGTATTCCCATTGACGTTCGATAACGGTGAAAGACTCAGCACCATTAAAACCCACACGAATGATCATTTTCAATTGTTTCTTTGCCTTTTGACAATTGTATCCCAATTCACCCCTTTTCTACTCCCGTAGAGCCACATCCGTGCATTCCCGATTAATATGGAAGACGGCATTGAACTCAGCCACCACCAAAACACTATGTTTTATCGTATTCTAGCTTTGTTTTGCCTTCTCACATTTATACTCCAATTCATCATTTGCTAATCCCATAGAGGATCACCCGTGGATCCCCATTGACGTTCGATAACGGCACAAGACACAACACCCTCCAAAATCTCCCGAGTGATCATTTTATATATTTTTTTGCCTTCTGAGAATATTACCCTAATTTACCAATTTCCTACTCTCGTACAGCAACAACTGAGCATTCTCGTTTAATATTGTAGGCGGTATTGGACTCAGCACCCTCCAAAGCACTACGTTTTATCATTTTCTAGTTTTTTTTTGTTTTCTCATAATTATACCCCAATTCATCATTTGCTAATCCCATAGAGGGTCACCCGTGTATCCCCATTGACGTTCGATAACGGTGAAAGACTCAGCACCATTAAAACCCACCCGAATGATCATTTTCAATTGTTTTTTTGCCTTCTGACAATTGTACCCGAATTCACACCTTTTCTACTCCCGTAGAGCCACATCCGTGCAT
>JBAIZL010000003.1:155203428-155258428 GCA_036971475.1 Prosapia bicincta
TATAATAATACCCAAAATCCTTTGTACAGACTGATATAAACGCATTTGGTTTGGAAGATATGTACCTTAAACACTGATAAAAATGTAAATTTTATATCTAGAGACCTATTTTTTCTTCAATATAATTTGAAGCCTATAGGTTTAACAACCTATACATGCATTACCCTTAACTATAAGAAGATATCATTCCTAAGTAAGTTCCGTTTTATATATAACCCTCGTACCCAACTTATTCCAGGGGAGTGTATTCTCACACTATAGAATGAGGTTAGAAAACCAATTAACCATATTATAGAGAACCAACATTACGCTTTAGTGACGCAAGATTCCTTAAGACATTCTGATATGTGATAGATCCCCGATTCTCTTCCAGATGGAGATATTGACTGTTTTAGGATTTGGAAAGTTGGTATACCCAACTAAAAATATAAAAATGTAAATCACAATACTTAATTTAAGAGTCATTGTCTATTTATTAAAACCCTTTATATATTAAGTTAACCTATGGATTTTCAAGATAAGATGAAACACTACAGTGTACAGACAAAATATTACGTCACAATACAACACTATAGTATAATGTTTATACGTTTTAATTAAAATTTATTCGAATTGTATTATTATTATTAAGATATTAAATATATGTTTAAATTTTAAATACTAACTAAGTGTCAATTATCGAAAAACATATATTTAAAATGAATATATAACTTTCTTAAAGTACGAGAGACATTATAAACAATACGGTAGAGCGTTGTACGTAAAGGGTCTGACAACAGTCTTTAAAATACAATGTATAACCGTTTAAACGTTTTTATATAAACGCATGTGCCTATATTATTTCCACATGCATACCCGTATAAGAGTGTTATATATACGAATATTATTTATTACATTATCTAATGTGAACTTTTCAAATAAATATTCCTTTAACTACATTTTACTGTATTATATTTAATAATAAATATTATGTTTTTAATATTTATTCATCATTGAGTACGAACAATATTTATATATAATTGATTTTATTACAAATTTATTTATGTATTGAAATTTGTTAACTCCAATGATGGTATGAGTTATTTCCAGCAAGGTAAAGTAAAATAAATTACAATATCACTCTGTACTTTTATTCCAAACCAGTGATGGAACTTTTCATAAAAATAACTCGGGATTTTATTAACATAGATCCTTTGTTCTGTATGTGATGGGCTTTGGTCAATCACTTCTGTCAAGTACGTTTGACTTTGCAAATAGTTATTATAAATTCGTCTCTGCTCTTTTTATGTTAAAACCTGACCTGACGGAATAATGGAGTTGAATAAATGCAACTTTGGCTTCCATCCTATTTTAACCAGTTGATAAATGATATTCAATAATGACGTCACTGTTGTAATGACATATTCACGGTATTTCTTACGTTGCTATATGTATATTTCCTACGATTTCAGAACTATTTGCAGTAGCCTAATATCATGTTACCATCCAACTAGTTTGAATATTTTTTTTTCATTTATGAAAAACACTTAGTAAAACAAAACAGCTTTCAGTTTTTAAATTAAAAAATTCTCATTTAGACATAATTCGTCTGGACATTTTGCTTAAACTCCGAATCAAGAGGGACACAAAATACACAGAGCACAAAGAAAGAAATAAACCGATTGAAAATAGCCAAAGAGAGGAAATTTCGAAGAGCCTAATTGCGTATTAGAAAAACATACCAATAAGTGTCAAAATGAGTTTATATTGTCAAATTGGATAACAAAATTTGTAAACATATGACTAGTATAAGTTGTATGTTACGTATGCTCAACAGTTAAATCAAAAAGTTCATGAAACTCAATAACTTCTGAACTCCAGTTTATGATTAGAAAGTTGTTTAACGGATTAATAATGTAACAAATATCAACTAACCATCCATGTAACGGATGTTGTTTTGCGCTTAACAAATTTTAAAACCCAATCTTTATTTGTAAGCTTAATTTCTATTTAGTGAAACCAATTATATGGTCATTAATTTCTCATTTGCGGATTCTCAAGATAATAAGAACATTTGCATCCCTCTTATTAAATTAACATTTCTATAAAACTGTGTGATGAAATGTTTATACATTTAAATTTCACTTTATTCTAATTGTATTATTATTACTTTCTAAATTTTAGGAAAATATCTTTCAAATCAAAAATATACAAAATACACGTTAATTTTGTATACTCTGTCGTTAATAATACTGCGTTACTATTTCCCAAAATATATTTGTAATGTAAATAACAATTCTTTACTTTTGAGAGAGGCTCTAAACATTTACACCGTACGTTCTACTTCAACGGTCTGATAACAGACTCCGTAATACCAAATAGACGCAAGTTATAGCTTTTGTATGAACCCAAATGCCTATAGTGTTAAACATACACACGCATATAAGTATATAAGGGCCTATCTAATAAAGTATCTATTTCATATACCTTATAATGCCGGATCTCTCATAAAATAACATCCTAATGTAATTCTATATTCTAAGAATACCATGTGGCTATAAATAAAATACATTTAATATAAGTATGAGCAACGACATATAATAGGATAAAATTTACTGTGCTATAATACGTAATATATATATCGTGTTAATTATGTATTATTTATATAAAATACTGTTAGTACTATTATATTTATTATCAACGAAATTTTATCTGGCATTAGTTCAAATACATATTTATCTATTTATTGGCTATTTCTTACTGAAAAGATGTATTAATATATTCTCCGGCAAATATTAAGTAAAATAAAGTACAATACCACTTTATATTTTCATTCCGAACCAGTGATGGAAATGATTCAACAAAATGCTGCAGGATTTTAACAACATAGAGACTTTATTTCAAATGAAACGAGCTTTGAAGAATCACGACTGTCAAGTACGTTTGACTGCGCAAGTAATTATCATATATACAGTACGCCTCTGCTCTTTTATGTTGTCCGTCATGCTTGAACGAATAATGGAGTTGAATAATTGAAATTTTAGCTACAATTTTATTTTAAATATTTACCAAAGGTAGTTAAATAATGACGTCACTGATGTTATTGCATGTTCACGATAGCTTTTTCCAGAAACGATTTTGTATCGTGTTGTCTTGTAACTATTTTGAACATATTCTTATGATTTATAAAACATTATCTAGTAAAACCAATCCTTTTTCAAATACGAGACATTTATTTTATAATTTGGAAACTTCTTATTGCGACGTAATTATTCTGAAAACTTCTCTTTATCAACGGATGAATAAGGGACATAGAATACAGAGTAAACCGATATTCATCCAATAAAATAAAATTGAAATCATGATTTGCCTTAAGAGAAATGTAGGAAGTTAAATGATTACAAGACAAACAAACTGAAAAATGGCAAAATGAGTTGACAATGTGGAATTAGAAAAACTATTTTACAAAACTAACACTAGTATAGGCCGTTATGTAATATGCATTTTACCCAGTTAAATTGCTAAGGATCACCAAAATTATTGATATGTCTACAGTATTACGACTATAATAACATTAAAACAAATAAACTTAAGTATTAGGAGGTAGAAAGACAATAATTTAGTTGTGTAAGGAGGTTATTGGTAGTAATAGAGTATTATTCTACAGTCAATAATTAAGTGTTATGCAAGTGTTTGTATCCAGCATTGCACATTGTCATGCATAACGTTCTTGGTTATATAATGCTAAGCCAGAATCTGTTTTAGCAGGACATAAAGGCCCGGCTTTGACTAGATCTAGCTAAGCTTTGTGCAAGAGAAGCGTTTGTAAAATATGAGGAACATATGCTTAGTTAAATTTAAAGAATTTTAAATCACAAGAAATATAATAGATAGTAACTTTATTGCTTCAGGGTAAGTTTAATGCTTCCTATAATAAATTCAAAACCTGTAGAATGTAATGTAAACATTTTTTTTTTTTTTTTTTAATTTTAGGTTTGAGTGAAACCTTGGCAACCGATAGAATTGCTCGAAGCACACGCGGCATAATTGCAGTTACTGTATTAAATCAACAAAAACCATAAACCAACAACTTTAAAATATAACAGTAAAATAAGAAAGAAATATCTCAATATTTCAAAGGTTATAAAATATTGATTAATATTAAAGGTATGTGTAGTTGAATAGTTTTTATAAAAGTTTGCTTATAAATATGTAGTTCTTATTTTATATTTAATTTAATAAAATGAGTAATAATTAAATAAATATTGTTTTTTATTAGGATCCAATTTTTTATACCAAAAAACATAAATATTTAATTTCGTCACGAAAATATTACATTTATTTTAAAGTATTTTCGTCATATCTCTAGTCAAGGTCGACTATTAAAGAAAGAATAATAATATTAACGTTATACTTTAACCTCCGTTATAGATGTTAAATAAGTTCACGATTTTACCCATGGCGGGGATTGCATTACTCTCCGTAAGGCATTTATTGTGTATATTTAGCCCCGAACAAATAGGTTTATGTTGGTGCAGTCGAAACGTCAATGAGGCTTTGAATAGTGGTTATTATAATAGACTATCGCCTATTATTTCATGAGTGGTTTGGTAATTAGACCATAACAAGTGAAATAAGGTCAGTAAAGACTAATACAAAAACAATATTCTCAAAATCCCTAATTATCATTACTTTAATTATCCATATTAGTTTTTGCAACCGTCATCAGTAAATAGTCAAGTTGACAAAAATTATTTGGAGCGAAAGTATAATCATTATTTGGCTGAAAAATATAATTTATGAAAATATAATCACTTTAATGACCTTTAAGCAAACGTCTACAAATCTTTTATCTGATTTGGTAAAAAACTATCTTTTGTCCACATACAAACACATACAGACATACACACACACCCTCACACAAAAACAAACAAAACAGACAGGTTATATTAGGTCCAAGTCACTCTGGACAAGTTGAGCATTATTGCACTGATGCTTTGCTTCATCTATGTACATATGTGACCACAATAATGAGTAAACTGTAATAAAGAACAGCGATCACATTTCGGGAATATCTATGGTGCATCATCTCTACGTTAGTTGACCACTTATGTCTATCTACGTAACCATTATGACACATAGATTGTCACACACAGATGTCTTATTTGACTATATCACTCTAGTTTAATCAATAATTACTATGAAATTTTACTGAATAATAATATCGTTTATAATATATTTGTTCATGAGCATTTGGCAAAATTGGGGCTCCAAATGCGTGAATCCGTTGACATCAAATGTATTGTTGTTCAATTTGAATAAAACCAAATTATTCAATTAAATTCAATAATTAGGTTCTAATACGCTTTTAAAATTATAAATGTTTATTTTACTACACAAAAAAAATCTTTGTACTTTAAATTCATTACAGGCAACATAGTCCCACTTATAATAGATAAATATGTTTTTTTTTATATAGGCTAATGACAGATCACAGACAATTTTATTTTTTAAACACTAAACGTTTCGAATTTCTTTCCGAAATTCCTTTTCAAGAACTTAGTTTTAAACACTCAACGTTATAAATTAAGTTATATATTAAAAAAATTAATAGTTATTAACAGACATTAAATAAAAATATTAAATACTTATGTGTTACTGAAGCATCCAGATTGTGACTGTCATTTTAAAGAGAGCAAATTATTTCTTCCTACGGAAGAGTGATAGCTAAAGTGACATTTTATCGCCCGTGGAAGAAGTTTATCGCATAACATCATCACGGTACATACTGAAATATAAAAATGACGGATGTGAAATACATGAAAAACTCTTATAATTATTTAAATAGGACAAAATAAAGGTTCTTCTCAACATATTTTAATTGATAAAAAAATATTTATTCCATATTTATTTAGGGCCTTTGGTAATGTTTTTCTAAAAGAAAATACGGTTGATGAGCGAATAAATAAATATTTATTCTAAATACCGTTTGTTTAATTCAATATACGATTTAATTAAAACGAATGTTTACTGTGTCTTTTATCAAACGTATTTTCATATGGAATATTAAATATTTTGAGAACCATCGCGTCTATATTAGCCAAAGATCAAAGTTTACTAAATAATTGGGTTGGTCACAAAATGGCCATTTTATAAGCACATACTTTATAACGTACATTAAACAATTCTAATAATACATTTCTTCCTAGTATAAGTACGTTTGCTGTATGAGAAATTTGTAAACAGAAAAATAGATAGATGGATACCCGTCAGATTTGTAGACAGATGAACGTGATCTAAGCCATGTTGTTTAAAGAAGAGGAATGAATAGTAGCAGTTTTTTTTATTGTAATAAATCTTTTTTTTAATTTTGTTTTACTGTTTTTTTAAAATTGAGTATTAAGAAATAATATTCATAAAAACCATATTACTAAGCCAATATGGACAAGACATTTATAATAGCGTAAATAAAAAAAACTAAATTTTGTAAGTGTATATATAGTTTTATTTCCCTCTTGTTCTGCTAATGAGGCTTTCTCAGAGGTTAAAGTTTATTTTTTTGCAACCGGTAAATACTTATGTTTTAATGAAAAAATGGACGTCTCGCTAAAGTCTAATCATGGGTCTCACTTTTTTACACTTATTGCAGTGGATGACTAGGCCTTATTATCTCTTTGAACCTTTCAATCTCTTTCTGTCTGTCAGGTCTATCTCTCTCTTTATCAACTTGGTGTAGATGCAAGTAGTTTTCCTTATTGTCATAAATAAAATAGTTTGGGAATATTGAAAAAGGTTCCAAAATATAAATCTTCCGGTTCAACATTCCAGCTTGTGTTCATTTTCTTACCATTTTGATTATGAAAAAAATATTTTCTCTTTCTATTCTGTCGGTTAATGCCAATTAAATTATCTGTCGCCAACTTTGAATAGAGAGTTTATTTGAAAAATAACGTTAGCCGTTGAGTCTCACCAAAATATAATTCCTGCTCACTCAATAACATAGTGCATAGGCCTTTGAAAAATCCAGCACATTAGTCACAAGGCGTAGATTGTACTATATTCCAATATATAGTTTAAATAACATTGGAATAGTCTATTACCATTTTAACCATATTCCACTTTTAAAGTGGAATTCCTGCTGCATAAGGATATCTGTCAGAACCAAGTTTAAATATGACTCAACACACACACACACACACACACACATACACACACACACACACACACACACACACACACACACACACACATATATATATATATATATATATATATATATATATATATATATATATATATCAGAATTTTCATTCCTGATGATGTTGGTACTGTTTTCCAACGAAAAGCTTTGGATATAAATTAATAAATATTATTGTATTTGAATAACCTATGTTGTTTTAAATTATTACACAAGAAAACGTATTTTATATTTAAATTTATATATATATATATATATATATATATATATATAGCCATAATTTGTAATAAATATTATAATATCGGTATATAATTAAATATAAATGAATTAATATGGCTTATTTTTTCTGTATTGAAGTTTCGTTACAAAGTACGAGTACAATTATATTGTATTGTTTTATAATATACAGTAACTTTGTTTAATCATTTATTCTAAAGTTTTTTATTTCTATAAATTTCCTTTCACAAATAATCTTTTTATAAAATAAGGAAATCGTAGGACAAAGAGAAGGATTATTAGGATCGAATGACATGGTTCCGCGTTATAAAATGTCATGTTTATTGGTCCATTTGGATCTAACGCAATAAATTACCATGTTATATAGGTCAAAGGCATCCTCATGGCAGCCAATAAAATGAAGTTCCCTCACAAGTATGTGTTATTAGCAGCTGTAAAACACAAAACTGAAGGGTTTCTCTAATACCTATCGCCAATAAAATGTCGATAATGATAATGTAGGTTAGGAAAAAGCTGTAAAAGAGGATTTTTATAATAACTTTATGTTTTCTTCTGTTTGGCTAGTAATATAAAAACTATTACATGTGAGTAAAAATGGTTACAAAAAGCGGACAAAACGTATTACAAATCGAAGGAAATGTACACAAACTCTACTAGCCTAACTTCTAGCCTCACAAAGGTTATACTACAAATCCCTGCCTATTCGTCACGCAGAGGATTTGTACAATCATAGTTCACGAGAGGGACATCGACATGAAGATTAGATGTGGAGGAGATTCCCAACGACCTTGCACAGACCTAAACGAAGAATCTATTAGAGCGGGATTATTGAGTTAATGACAGACCAGCGAAAATACTAGAATCTTAATGTTTAAAATCTTTACATCTTATATTACATTACATTACATATTAAATACAAATGAAAGACTTAGACAAACTTATTTAATAACTCAGACGCGATTCAATTACAAAGTCGTTATTATCAGTAGGCCTTGCTACTACAAACTCCAACATACAACTAAAGGGAAAGTAAATTAACAGTTCTGTATCTATACTGTAGATGTGGCCACGCCCACCTGTCAAAACAACAGTTATTAACAAAACTTCAAACATGATACATCAAATAGAAATGTTTTACCTAACTCATTAAACTCAATGCCAACCCAGACAATCACACTTAAATACTTATAAACAAAAGGCAACAAATATTTCACTTTTAATATTATTTATAAGATTTTAACTAAAAACTTACATTTAAATTTCGTTTTGTCACATTAATTACAATAATATACACTTTTGAATAGGACCTGAATATTTAGACTGTTATTTGTATGAAGTTTCTTGATGTAATCATCTTGAATTCACTGATTAAACTAATTGTAAACTACTTGACTAAGTGAATACGTAAGGTTTTGAAACGTTTCAGCACATAAGCAATTACGTATTCACTTAGTTAAGTAGTTTAAAATTAGTATTATTTGTATACCTATTTAAATACACAGTTTTCCTCGTATCCAATTCACTAAACTTGAGATAATTGTTTTTTTTTTTAATGGCTACATTGTATATTTAAAATACATTATTTTTTCTAAACAATGTTTCGCTATCGCAGACATTTTTGGTCTGTTAGAATCAGCATGGGTAATATACTTTTGTCCTACTTTTATTATTTCTTTTTGTTTGGCCTATTTATTTACAAGGGCATGTGCTACACTTCAGGAGTGAATTCCTGGAACTTGATGTCATTGTTTTTGAATTATTGTCGAGGCAAACTAATGTAGGGGCACCTGCGGCCAGTTGGACAACCCTAGTCTAGAGCCCACACTAAGACACATGGCTGTTACTTTAACTACAGTAGTTAGGTAAGTTACAACGATGAAGGTGAAACAAATGTTCTAATGTAAGACGGATAAATGATTTGGGTGAATACTATACTGCACATAATATATATATATATATATATATATATATATATATATATATATATATATATATGTATATATTAAATATGGTGATATGTTTTCTTGTAATATAGTTAATAAATTAAAACTATTTTAAAAACAAGAATACTTTTAATGAATATATTTCTTCTTTCAAATGATTCATTATTTCTAGTAATTGTAATATCTAAATACCTCTCCTATGGGCTGCATGACATTGACGTGGTGGAGAGGCTTAATCCGGGCGTGTGGGACGGGTGGAGCGGAGCTGTACGTATGTGGCTCCCTATAAGTACAGGCAATTATGTGAGTGCATGAAGGCGGCTCAAAAAAGGGGCCAGTCCTAGCACTTGAAGGGTTGTTATCTGCCCGACTCTCCTGCCATTCCCTTGCGGGCGGCCACCAAGGAACACCCATCATCCAGGTTGGTGGTCGGGATGGGCACATACACCCCCGATCGGAAGGTGTTATGCCATCCGTGCCGATGTAGATTCGTGGTCCTCAAGGTAAGGAGGGTCTTTAACGGAGCCTCAGGGGCACCTGACGCCACCCCTGAGTACTTAAGTCGCCTTACCGCCGTAAGCGGGGCTCTGCGGCGGCGGACCTTTATTTCCCTAGCTGCTCGTGGGAACACACATGACAGAGATAAAAAAAAATAAATTTAACTCGTCAGGGCTTAGAACCTACCGACAAATCTGTTCCTATGGAGGTGGCTTCGGCCTCCGTAGAGACAGATGGAAATCCAGTTGCGAAGACAACAGGAAGAATGAGTGGGGCACAAAGGAAGAAAGCACTCTGGCTTTCCTACCATGAGGAAGCATAGAAGGCGGAGGCGGAGGGCAGAGAACCACCGCCACCTCCTTTGAGGGAACACCGGTCCGGGCAGTGGAAGGGTTTGACGGAGGCTGGGGCGCGCTGTCGTCCCGGAAGCCAGTGGATCCGATAGGACCTTAGTACGACAAGAGAGAGAGAGAGAGAGAGAGAGAGAGAGAGAGAGAGAGAGAGAGAGGAAAAGGAAGGAAAGGAGCACTTCCAATCCTACTCCAGAGTCGGAGGTCAAGAGGAATAGACGAGGGTCTAGGCCTGCTGGGTCGGGAGGGCCGTCTTACTCGTCGATCTCCGCGACCTACCGAGGGTTCTTGTGACCTTTGGGGATAGTGTAGGCGTAAGGATGGAGATGGCGGCGTTCGACCACCTTAAGGGCACCGTCATGGAACAGATTCTGGACACTCCTAGTGGAAGTTTTGTTCCGCGGTTCAGAGACACTTACCTAAGGGATGGAGTCGTAGCATTTATTTGTGCTGAGGAGGAATCGGCAAAATGGCTGAGAGAAGTGGTACCGTTAGTTAAGCTCGAGGACGGGACTCAGGCAAGGCTAGTCCTGCCTGATGAACTGATCAAAAGGGTGAGTGTGACGGTGCTAGTACCACCACCAAAAAGGGAGGCCACTCAGTTGGTCTAGCTCATGGGGATGCAAAGCCCAGAAATTGACACATCGAATTGGAAAATCCTACAGTGCATTGAGCGGGGACCTGCAAGCCTCCTCTGCCTCGGATTGGATGAGACATCGGCCAGACTATTAAAGGCAAGAGGTGGGAAAGCCTTCCTGGGGACTGCAGAGGTCACTTTTAAGTGGAACTCCAAGAACCCGGAAGAGAAGGGCGAGAGAGAGAAAAAGGAGAAGGCGTAGGGTTCAGTTGGATATGGCTGACCCTCAAGCAACGATCCTGCAAATTAACTTGCACCTTAGTAAAAGCGCCTCGGTGGTCCTAACCATGTGCTTAAATGTGAGGCACACATTACCAGCGCTTGCGTTGGTGCAAGAACCGTGGCTGGTCAGGAACCGTATAAGGGGTCGGCCTGCCGCTGGGCGCACCTACGCAAGTGGGGAACATGAGGGGCACAGGGCATGTGTGATAGTCAGAGGACTAGAAGCTACCCTGATTCAAGAATTATCAACTAAAGACCTTGCGGTGGTTAGAATTCGAGGCAAGAGCGAGGTAAGTGGGAACAGGGAGTTCATTGTGGCCTCCACTTACTGCGCCCACAATAGAGAATCGCCCCCTGCAGAATTACGTAAGTTAGTTCGGTACTGCAGGGAGAGGGATATAGGAATCTTAGTGGGCTGTGATGCCAATGCTCATAATGAGGTGTGGGGCAGCACAGACACAAATGAGCGAGGTGAGGAGCTCCTAGCCTTCTTGATTGAAGAAAACCTTGTGGTTTTAACACAGGTGCCGAGCCAACATTTGTCACTTCAAACAGAATGGAAGTTCTAGATATCACCTTCCGTAATAGACAAATGGTAAGGTGGGTGCATGACTGACAGGGATGAGCCCTCCATGTCTGATCACCGGATCATCACTGCTACGATGAGGGGAGTTGTCCCCATGTGGTGTGGCTTAGGAACCCGAGAAGGACAAACTGGGAAGGTTTTAAGTCCTCGGTGAGAAGGCAGGTGTCAGACTTCCGTGGTAAATATGGTACATCAAACGAACTGGAAAATACTGAAGCCTACATCAGGACTGCAATTTCCACGTCGTTTGAGAAAAATTGCCCTCTCTCGCGGATAAACACTGGGCGCGGTAAGCTTAAGTGGAACAGCGAGTTAGAGGCAAGACGGAAAGAGACTTGGGCAATGAGAGTTAGGGCAAAGAAGAAGAAAACGGCGGAGACCTGGCAGGCATATAAAGACAGCCATAGTCTCTATAAAAATCTTATTAGAGGTTAAACGAGCTTCTTGGGAAACGTGGTGCTCAGAGACAAGCACACTTAGTTACACTGCTAGACTGTTTAAGGTGTTAGCAGGTGGACCGAGGGAAGAGCTTAGATTTGTCAAGAAGACTGATGGTAGCTTTACTGACACCCCGGAGGAAACAATGCGTCTGCTTATGAGCAACAGTTTTCCCGATATTAGACCGGTAGGGGACGGTGCTCAAAACCTCCGACATACTGGGCTAAGGGCGGACTGGAATATTTCTGGGCAGGTGATTTCAGCGCAAAAGGTGAAATAGGCGATTCTGTCTTTTGAGCCTTTTAAAGCGCCTGGATTAGATAATATTACTCCAGCACTACTACAAAAATTGCTTGGAGGAAATAATAGGGCCACTGACAGGATTACTTAGATTCTGTGTTGCCTTGGCTTACACGCCCGCGCAGTGGCTCAA
The DNA here is from genome assembly GCA_036971475.1 of Prosapia bicincta. Classification (NCBI taxonomy): domain Eukaryota; kingdom Metazoa; phylum Arthropoda; class Insecta; order Hemiptera; family Cercopidae; genus Prosapia; species Prosapia bicincta. The sequence continues at coordinate 155,215,950 of JBAIZL010000003.1, forward strand.
AACGAAAGTTATCTTTATCCGAAAACCGGGGAGGGAAGGTTACACAGAGGTAAAGGACTTCCGACCTATCAGCCTTACATCTTTCTTGTTAAAGATATTGGAAATGCTGGTGGACCACTAATTGAAGGAGGGACCTTTGAAGCAGTATCCGCTTCGTCAGGACCAACACGCCTACCGAACTGGTAGGCCAGTGGATAATGCGCTGTTGTCGGTCGTGGACTTTATTGAGGGTCAGATCAACCACAAGGGGATATGTATTGGGGCTTTTCTTGATGTGGAGGGGGCTTTTAACAGTACCTCTAGACTGGTCATCAAGAAAGCAGCTATGGATCACGGGATTTCTGATGGAATTCTAAATTGGATTATGAGTTCCTTGGAAAACCGGATAAGTACTGCATCCTAAATGGGGTGCACGATAAATGGGACGGTCTCGGAGGGCTGCCCGCAGGGTGGAATGTTATCCCCTTTGCTGTGGTGCCTTGTCGTGGACGGCCTACTAAGGACGCTCAGTGGAATGGGTGTCAAGGTGGTAGGATAGGCGGATGACATAGCTATCCTTGTTAGGGGACTATTTGAAGGGGTCCTCAAAGACCTGCTTCAAGAGGCACTCAAGGTAACAGAAGCATGGTGCAGGGAGAATGCACTATGCATTCAAGGAGAGAAATCTGTTGCACTCATCTTCACTAGGCGATATAAAACTAAATCGCTGGAGATGATGGAAGTTGGTAATACCAAAATAAGCTACGTTGAGAGCGCTAAATATCTGGGAGTTATTCTGGATAGGCAGCTATTCTGGCTTGAGCACTTGGAGGATAAGTGCAAATAAGCCATAGCTACGTTCTGGCAATGCATAGGGAAATAGGCACGAGATGTGGTTTGGGTCCACGTCAGATAAACTGGATTTATTCCGCCATTGTGGTGCCGAGGTTGGTCTTTGCCTCAATCGTCTGGTGGGACAGGGCACAGAAAGAAACCAGTAAAAGAATGCTGGACCGCGCGCGGGGGCTCTTCCTTAGAGGCATAACAGCTACAAGGAGAAGCACACCATGTGCGGCCACGAGGGTTATGTTGGGTTTCCCATCCTTGAGTCTTCAATTTAGGATGGAGGCAATAAAAACTGCATACCGGCTAAGTTGTACCGGGCAGTGGAAGACAAGTAGCAAACTTAATAAACATCAATATGGGGATTCACTGAAGGAGCTCTGGATAGAAACTCAGCATAAGATACTGTCTCTTAAAAGGGAAAAAGGAAACTACAAAATCCATATTCCTGCAAGAGAGGCATGGGCGGAGTATAGACCCAAACATGATGAAATCTGGTTCACCGATGGGTCCAAGATGAAGGAAGGAGTGGGAGCAGGATTTAGTGGACCGATACAGATTTTGTCATCGCCTGGAGGACTACAACTGTGTCTTCCAGGGGGAGGTGCTCTCGATCAAACTACGTGCTGAGGAAATAATAGGGTCTGGCAGGAGGGGCAAGACCATCTGGATTTGCTCGGACAGTCAGGCAGCTATGAAGGCTTCAGGTAAGGCTAGTACCAGCTGTAACCTGGCGGCTGAGACTATAGCTTCTCTAGCAGAGCTGAGTAAGTATAATTCACTCAACCTAACCAGGATTCCAGGACATTCTGGCTGGATATGGAATGAGAGAGCTGACGCATTAGCAAAACAAGGGTGTGTAACTCAAGGACAGTTGCTGATGGCAGTAGGTATGCCGCCTCAGGAGGGGCGCAAGAGGAATACGGCACATATAGACAGGTTGTGCATGGAAGATTGGAATGTAACCTTGGGGTGTAACACATCCAAGGTACTATGGGGTTACTCAGGAGATTTGTGGGACAAAGAACTACTCTCCTTAAGTAGACATCAACTCAGAACTACTGTAGAGCTGGTTACAGGCCATGGGAATCTGAGGGGATTTCAATACAAAATTGGAAACTCTAGGTCCCCTGTGTGCAAGAGATGCGACGAGGACCAAGAGGAAAGCCCAATCCACGTACTCTGTGAGTGTCCTGCTTTGGCAGCTGCAAGGAGAAAGTGGTTTGGCTGGCAGGTATGTACACCAGAGGATATCAGAAGATTCAGCATCAAGTGGGTACTTAATTTCTGCAAAGAGGTAGGTATCCACTAAGCTAGTCCTGTGGTAGGGATGGGAAGAGAGTAAAAAGGCTGCAGCTAAGTGCTCTACACCGATAAAGTCCCTCCGAGTTTTATTAATAATAATAATATCTAAATAATTTAGTTTATTTTTTATTCATATTCATGAGTAAATATTTTATAGTGAATACATTTTGTAAATTTTATTCATGAAAAAATAAAAGTAGTATATAAAAACTTCTATTGAAAGCTCTTTGTTGATAAGCAGTACCAACATCATTAGGAATGATTAATTCAATAAACGTTTGAATATGAATAACTTTAGAAGTTTCATATATGTATATATATATATATATATATATATATATATATATATATATATATATATATATATATATATATATATATATAGATAGATAGATAGATAGATAGATGTTTTCTGGTACATTTTAAAAAAACCTAGGCGTTTCGATTAAAAGTAGGATATAATAATTTCTATTCAGAGATATTTGTTGAAAATCAGTACCATCATCATCATCAATGATTAATTCAGTAATGTTTTGTATTCGAATAACTTTAGTGGTTTATATATAATATTTTCCTATATAATAATAAAAACAGTTTAGACTATTCTAATTAAAGTAGTATATAATAATATCTATTCAGAGATATTTGTTGATAATCAGTACCATCATCATCAAAAATGAATAATTCAGTAAAGTTTTGTATTCCAATAACTTTAGTGGTTTTATATATAATATTTTCCTATATAATAATAAAAACAATTTAGGATATTCAAATAAAATTAGTATATAATAATTTCTATTCAAAGCTATTTGTTGATAATCAGTACCATCATCATCAAAAATGAATAATTCAGTAACGTTTTGTATTCGAATAACTTTAGTGGTTTTATATATAATATTTTCCTTTATAATAATAATAACAATTTAGGCTATTCAAATAAAAGTAGTATATAATAATTTCTATTCAAAGCTATTTGTTGATAATCAGTACCATCATGATCAAAAATGAATAATTCAGTAACGTTTTGTATTCGAATAACTTTAGTGGTTTTATATATAACATTTTCCTTTATAATAATAATAACAATTTAGGCTATTCAAATAAAAGTAGTATATAATAATTTCTATTCAAAGCTATTTGTTGATAATCAGTACCATCATCATCAAATATGAATAATTCAGTTAAGTTTTGTATTCGAATCACTTTAGTGGTTTTATATATAATTTTTTCCTATATAATAATAAAAACAATTTAGGCTATTCAAATAAAATTAGTATATATTAATTTCTATTTAAAGCTATTTTTTGATAATCAGTACCATCATCATCAAAAATGAATAATTCAGTAAAGTTTTGTATTCGAATAACTTTAGTGGTTTATATATAATATTTTCCTATATAATAATAAAAACAATTTAGACTATTCTAATTAAAGTAGTATATAATAATATCTATTCAGAGATATTTGTTGATAATCAGTACCATCATCATCAAAAATGAATAATTCAGTAAAGTTTTGTATTCGAATAACTTTAGTGGTTTTATATATAATATTTTCCTATATAATAATAAAAACAATTTATGATATTCAAATAAAAGTAGTATATAATAATTTCTATTCATAGCTATTTGTTGATAATCAGTACCATCATCATCAAAAATGAATAATTCAGTAAGGTTTTGTATTGGAATAACTTTAGTGGTTTTATATATAATATTTTCCTTTATAATAATAATAACAATTTAGGCTATTCAAATAAAAGTAGTATATAATAATTTCTATTCAAAGCTATTTGTTGATAATCAGTACCATCATGATCAAAAATGAATAATTCAGTAACGTTTTGTATTCGAATAACTTTAGTGGTTTTATATATAATATTTTCCTTTATAATAATAATAACAATTTAGGCTATTCAAATAAAAGTAGTATATAATAATTTTTATTCAAAGCTATTTGTTGATAATCAGTACCATCATCATCAAATATGAATAATTCAGTTAAGTTTTGTATTCGAATCACTTTAGTGGTTTTATATATAATATTTTCCTATATAATAATAAAAACAATTTATTCTATTCAAATAAAAGTAGTATATAATAATTTCTATTCAAAGCTATTTGTTGATAATCAGTACCATCATCATCAAAAATGAATATTTCAGTAAAGTTTTGTATTCGAATAACTTTAGTGGTTTTATATATAATATTTTCCTATATATATTTTCTATATATATATATATATATATATATATATAACGACTCTGTGACTCTCGTCTTCGTCTATGTGAAACATAGGGTAAAGGTTGCAATGCAAGCAATAGCGTGATATTTAAAAAAATAGGTAGCTGTATGAGTTTGTAAAACTGGAGAGTAGATGATGATAATACAGCTTTAATTCAAACATTTAAGCCTACTCATCCAATAGTCATAAATAGGATTTTATTTGCAAATACTATCACATTATTGCTTCTTTTACATATGATTTTTTTATATATGTGTGGTGTAGAGTAAACTCGATAATTTATGTATACAATGTTGAAATATTTATATTTAACTTTAAATAATTGGATATTTGTTTAACACTTGTTAATTAAAAGTAATTCCCGTATGTGTTGTGATATGACACAAATTTTATATCACCGGAGATATTATATCCTTATTAATTACGATATTATTATTATTATTATATTCTGAAACTCTGTAGTTTTTATACAGTGTAGTGTAGGATGATACGGGGTCACCTTCAGGTATTGTCCCCCAAGGGGAAGTAGTGAAAAACGTTTGCACAATATAATGTCCGGAAACGCCTACGAGATTGAACGATGGGACAGCATATTAAGTTCTCCGTTACAGTTACATTACACGAAAATATTTATTGCGTTAATTAGATCCTGAAAGCTATTGAATGTTAATAAAATCAGGTGGCAAATTGAATAACAGAAGCCCCAGACCTGCAGCTGAAGTAGTTTATACATATTTCTACAAAAGACCAACATATCACTTGGTAACATACGATACGTTTAGGCTTAAAGTAGCCTACATTTATATTTTTAAATAAGTATTAAATACGTACAGTTCCTAAACAAACCTTTAGAGAGTGCCATTTCAAACAGAATGATATAAATAGGCTCATAATAAACTCCCAAAACATAAGAAATAAAATTTAATTTAATATGGCACCCTTTCTTTAATGATAAACCAGTCCTATAGAAAACTTCCCTGTTAGGACTGATGTGCCTGGGCTACGTTGAATGTACCGATTCCCTCGATGCTCTTTGTGGACATGACGGTTTCGTTGGCGTTCAGTAAAAAAATAATCGTGTTCAAAATGACCCACTAGTTTCTAAACAATGATAAAGACAAAGACGAATGCAAAATTGTATATCCATCTTTTAAGCTAAACAAAATAAGCGGAATTTTCAGAGTTAAATAATACAAAAAAATGCTTCACAGCCTTTAATGATTAGTCTAGTGTGCAACGCTATCCCTAACTTTCTTAGTGTCATACATGTTTGAGGGCGACAGAGAACATGCATGTACCGGGAGTACCCAGCGATGGAATAACTTTTCGGAGAATCTTCTTCAGGCAGAACTAGCTCTCCTAGTACATAATAAGGTTACAAACAAATTTTGTTGTACCTATGACTCATCCTGCGTTTCAATACATGTAGTTGGATGAATATTTCCTAATCATCTAGTTTCCAAGTACAGAAACTTTTCGCGGCTTCAAGAAGACCAGATGTCTCTGCAAGCTATTACTTCACTGGGGATACTTTACGGAGCTTACAAATATCGCCGCCGCGAAACCTCTGGAAACTTAAGGAACCGACTCGCGGAGAAATAATACGAATTCCTGCAGCAAGGCTCATGCGACAAAATGGCGTAGGCCTAAGTGATGTTAGGATTAGTTAGTTTGTGAATTTTTTAATTTCCATTGTGAAGTCAAGTGGTATATTTGAAATAAATAAATCTACTTTATATTAAAGCATGCTATGATCGTTAAATTCCCCCTGTGATAAGCTTTCGATTTGCCTTCTCTGTAGTTTTAAATGTTACAAACATTAATTTGTGAAAAATATTAACCCCTTGCTCGCTTAGCAAATGACCACGGTTATTTTAGACAAACGTCATAAATAAGTCAAGTGTTCGCCTAGAGACAAATGGGTCTTTTGGTGATAAGTATTTGCCTCCTAAATTTGGCTTTGCATTTTAAATCTTGCTATTGGTTTATGGATTAGTCTATGAAATTTATTGAAAGAAATTTTAGTTTTAGAAAAACATACATATTATAATATAATATATAAATTTATGTATGAGGGCAAGTCGTTTTAGAATTAAGTAAAATAAAATTAGTATGGAATTGTTTTAAAACTTGTTAAAAAATTAACTACCAAACATTCTCAATTGTTATAACTGTGGTAAGAAATATAAGGTTTGGTTACAATTGAAATTGTTCTTTCCATTATTTAATAACATTATTGAGAAAATTGTAATGTGTATTTTACCGGAACAATATGTTTTGTATAAAATTATAAATTCAATTCTTCAATCCGTTTCAATTAACATCGCAAGTGATAATTATTCTTTTCTTCTATTAAAATAAGAATTAGTTAGGATTGTTGCTTTTAGTTAGGAATTTTATCTTATCAAAGATTTCTTCTGTAAAAGAAATAATAAAACACTTATTTTTTCACGAGACATTACGAGGTATAGTTACCGATCGAGTTCCCGGACGATTCTAGTGAAACTATTACAAGCACTACCTTGACTTTAGAGCAACGAATCAATCTTTTGGTAAGTACCAGGTCACGTCTAGAATCTATTAGCATACAACTAAATCTTTGCTACTGATAGTTTATCATGAAAGCAGGGCGTGAGTGGATAAATATAACAGATAGGCCTACGTAGGCAGTGTCTATATAGTACGCTCCTATTATGGAGGCTTTCAACAACTGATAATATGTCGTTACAGGAATCCACGACTCCTAACGTATATTTTCAACCATTTTAGATTGTTAAAACCAGATTACGCAGAGTGAAGGGCTACATTTACGAGTACTGAAACAATGTTTACAAATTCCAATTAAAAACTGTTTGAATAAGATTAGGAACACTTCGAAAAGATTCAGAATAACCTCGAAAATTAATTACAAGAGATTTCTAAATCAAACAATCAGATTCCGTCTAGCTACTATGAACATGCATTTACAAGTGATGTTTCTTGTATGTATAAGAAGTAGTAAAGCTGTAGAAATGGTCTTGATACATTTACTTAGAAGGAGTTTCCCCACAAACACAACTCAAGCATAACAAATATTTACTTCAGTATGTTCTGGGTAATATGTTGAAAAATTAGTTTATTTAGGAAAAAGTTTCGTTTTAGTGCTTGTAAAATAATATAGATATAAGTGTCATAACTCAATATGCTAGTCTTGTAAACAAATTATACAAATCTTTCAAAGAAAAATCTGTGGGTGATACTTTGTGTTCTTGAATACATTATTTTATTAGGTTTTTTCCTTAATTTGAAGTTTTTCGAATACATTACGAAATATAAAATTATCGTTTGAATATATTATGAATACTCTTTTGGACATAATTTGGCAAAAGATGAATGATGGTACTAACTATTAGTATATTCTCTCTGTCTCTCTTTCTCTCTCTCACTCTCTCTCTCCCTCCCTCACTCTCTCTCGCTCTCTCTCTCTCTCTCTCTCTCTCTCTCTCTATATATATATATATATATATATATATATATATATATATATATATATATATATATATATCGCAATATGTATTCTTGTGTATTAATAAAGAACTAAGTCAAAATACAAATACAAGAATTATAATTGAATTTACAATTCAGAGCTTTTCGTTGGTTAACAGTACCAACATCATCAGAAATATTAAACGGAATATTGTTTAGTATTCCTGATGGAATATGTTTATTCCATCAATTGTATTTTGACTTAGTTCTTTATATATATATATATATATATATATATATATATATATATATATATATATATATATATATATAGATATAGATAGATATATATATCGCACAGATTTATTTTATTTAACCAAGTTAAAATACATTATTTTCAACCTATATTGGATGTCAATTGATATGAATAAGGTGTTTTCAAATATTTGTTCTATAATTAAATTGCAAGTATTTGGGGATCTAGCTAGAGACCGATTTGAACTGAGTTTTTATTTATCTAAATCTATCGCTTTTTGGATCAGAGCCAAATTTCTATAACTAGAGATGAACTTCTCAAAGCTCTATAAAAAAAACCTTCTTTGCACATCCTTATATTCTTGTCATGGTTTACCACACACCATCATAAATAAAGCTCTAGGATTAAAAATGAATGGAGAGAATAATATTAACCAACAAACGAGATTATCGTTATTGAAATTTGCTTCACAATCGGAAAATGCGAAAGGAAAGTGAAAAGAGACTACAACACAATGCAAGCAGCGAATAAAAAGAAAGCGTTTAAACAGTTACAAATAATAGTCCAACACCATACATAGAAAGGAAAATGAAAAATTTGAGGGAAATTCGCTTTCTATTTTGCCACTTAATATTGTTATTCTTACAGACACACACACACACACACACACACACATATATAAATATATATATATATATATATATATATATATATATATATATATATACATATTTTATTAATTATAATTACAAAATAAATAGAATCTTTATTGAAATTTCTTTGTGGATCTAAGTAGTAGTTGTTTTTTTTTTAAATTTTATATCACTTGTTTAATTTATCAAACTTAAATTCAATATGTATTCAATAAGTTTGTTTGATTCCCTAGGGGTTAAAACCTTTTATTAATTTTGTGCTTTCAAAATACAGATCTGGCAATCAACAATAAATTCATTGAAATAATATTATTAATAACAATAAAAAATATTAATTAAATGAAAAAAGAGTAATATTAGCTATTTAGCATATTAAATAGGTAAAAATGTTATATGATATCTAGAAGAGTTTTAATATTTCAAGTATTCTATATAGTAATCATCCTCGTTAAAATCTTAATTATGAGACAAAACCCTGCAGTCAACTATGCAATACTTTTAAAAAATATTTCACTACATAAGTCTCACCCATTGTCCTTTATTTATATTATATGTAAATTAGGAATCATGACTTTGATTAAAACGATTTTATCTTGTTAGATATTAAAAAAAGGGAGTTTAGATTTTAATATAAGATTTTTATTTGAAAACGTTTAAATTAAAAACTTATTTATTACTTTACATTTTTTGTAATATTTGGTAAAAAACCTTTATTACGAATATTTTTCAGCAAACATGACTCCTGAATATTGTTCGTAACACCTATTGCGAAATACATGTGATACAATTACCAGTATATAGTGTATCTTTTTGCCAAGTAATGGCAAAAGAGAAATTCATAACAATAACCTCAAGATGTACAACACAAAACTACAACATCCTTAGTTTTTGTATTGCTAGATCGCTGCAGAAACTACAACCAATGGTTTTAATAATCATACTTATTTTGTGGGTTTACGTGGGTAATTAATTTCATTGATCAATTGGTCTCTACAGTAAAAAGTAGATGATATTTTTTCTTCTGGTTACACTTTAACCTTGTTTAAAGAGTTTTATTTGGTTACAAACATATTTTTAATGACGGAAAAATAATTGCATCCCCCCTTCCGTCTTTCATTAGACCACCAAGCTAAGTTCTTAGTCCTTTTGACCATAGGTTTTTTAATTCTTATTTTGGGTTTATCAATTTCTGTGACATATTTTCTTCTATATTTTACGTCTGAATTACATAATAAAGTGGACGATGAATATAAAGGTTTTGTTGAAATAATACAACATAAACATAATTATAATAACATTACAAGATTTGTGAAGTTTTCTTGGTCCCAATTAAAAAGAAAGTTAAACTGATTGATCCTTAGAAGAGAAAAATGAAGATATCCTCTCCATAACACTTACACATTTAGGTAGGAATATACAGTTGTAGGGAATAAATGTTTTTGCAATTTTTAAACATAATATGATATAGTATACTGGTCAGATATAGAGAGTCGGTGAATCAATCTGGAATTACCATGAAGGGAAGTAATGGAAATGGTTATAGAAACGATTGTCATATTTAAGTGGTTTCAGCACAAATAATCCGCTGCAGGATATAAAGGGGGTCCATGGTTAGAAGAGAAATAGACTACTCTGATCTTATTTACAGGATATATTATTATATAAGTACAACCCTTGCCTTATGGCTGGTAACCAGGATTTGAAAAATGCCTGTGTAATGTGAATAAGGAAGCAGGAACGAAGTATAATGTGGTGAAACTGAACGACTGAGAAATCAGTACAAACTGTCTTTCATGTTGTTTATATTGTACGAAAACTTATTTTGGAGTTATTTTGTTTTTCGATAGTGACGAATCATTATTAATGGGTATTGTCTACGTATTATTATTTGATTTTCTAAACTGACAAATTACTAAAAACAATTTGTTTATAATCAATAGAGTAAAAGAATTACAGAACGTAAAATGTTTTGTTGGGTCGAAACATATAAATTATGGAATTCTCTAAAATATTTCAAAACACTTTTCTTTATGTAAGTAGTAATGGGTATACTTTATCCCCCCAATGAGAGAGCAGTATTTGTTACCCCCACCCCTCCTAAGCCCCGCCCCTTTTGTTTGATAGGTCGATGATGGTAGTGTAGATGGCGTCCACGCCCCGCCCCTGGTGTTTGATAGGTTGCTCGGTCGAGGTGAGGGTGCAGAAGGGCCATCATGTTCTGGTGGTGACGTAAGTTTTGGATAAAATATAATTCTGCGTTCGGGAATGGAACCAAGGACGTTTGGTTTGCTGGCTTGTGACGCTAGCAACTGAGCTACTAGGCGTTCAGTTGTGCGTTACTGTATGATGGAGGTACAAGTAGGTGAGTGTTGGATGCGGGAATGGTGAGAAATTTCGTTTGTATAAAATAAGAGTAATACGTGTATTTTTAATAAAGATGAATTTATAAAAAAAATATGAATAATAAAAATATATGGACAAGAGCAAATACGTAATTTAATTACAATATATATAAATCGAACAATAATTTAAAGTCTGAATTTAGAGGGAAGACTTCATTAACGAATACTACGATAATGTAAACAATTATTCCAGGTTTAGAAATAGTCGGCAGCGTCTGTCAGCAGGATTCCTGCATATGGGGCACCTCTGCACCCTTTCCGCACACTTATTTCAATAAACGTGACCGCAGAGTATGATGGCAGTGCATGGTGGTCTTTCTAAGCAGACAGTGCAGTCTGTTATACGATAGCCACTGTTTCCTACAATCTGCTCTTCTGATGTTCTCTGTTTCAACATACAAAACAAAGAAGATAATTTTCTATTATTGTGAATGAATAGCATAAATATCAGGTTTTACAAATTGTAACACTTACGACTACGCCTAAAGGGATTCGATCGGCCATTATCGCCGCCGCTTCAGCGACAGTCACTCTTCTTCGGCCCTCTTCAAGTAGCTTATCTAGATCGCTCATCATTATCCGCCATACGCCGACCGCATAAAAATTTTCCTCGTATCCATCTCTTTGAAACGCTGCCTGTAAGTCCGTTACGAGTCTCTTTAGTATCTGCAGTGCATCAGCCGATACTCTACGAGCTGCAGTTGCCCGTGCGTTTCCCACAGCCGTCTAAGAAAATTAATTAGAAATGAAATTCAATTATAATCCTCTGATATTACTGCTATTATCATCGTACAATAAAACTTAATGAATATTGAGGAGGATACCGTGTCCTACTTCCTAAGCAAAGGAAACAGTCGATACGGGAATGCTCGAGTCCTTGTATGTGCTTTAGTTCCTCCTCTAGTTCCCCCGAATGAGATGCTCGATTCTATTTACAACGTGAGTCTATTACAACGTAATAGAAATTCTCTTTTCTGCCTTTGGAAAAGAGAACAGTAAAGGCAGTTCATTAATAATGACCGATGTTGGGTGGGCGGTGTTGCTACGATCAGTCAAAGGTACTCTAGGAGGAGCCGTAATGTTTGTTTCCTGAAAGAAAAAGCTTATTAGATATGAAAATGAAACTGTAAATAATCTAAATTGTTTATAATTACCTGTGACGTAGTAGGAGTCTCCCCGCTATGATCAAACATCGATTGGCGTCTATGGTACGGTGTCCATGCAACTCTTCGTAATATTGATGGGCTACGTCTGTTACGATCGATTTCGTTAGCATGGTTGTCTAATTCTTCCCAAATGCCCGTTTCATCGTAGCTAGAATCATCGCTGTTAATGGTGTCATTAGACTGAAAACCAATGAAAAATTGCAATAACGAAATATAAAAACTTTAACAAAAAAAAAAGAACACACTATTTCATACTCACCTCTGATTGATTTCGTCTATCGGTCATCGTGTTTCTGAAATAAATCGATAATTAGGTATTTGTTTAAAAGAGTATTCGTTAATCAAGTCAGCTCCCCCCGTGGGATGAACTCTAATAGTTCGTCCCAGTGAAAACAGCTCCAGCCACGCTGCAATCAGTGGTGACCACTCCATTAAAATATGTCACCCCTTGAAAATAAATACGATTTACGGCCGTATATCCATTATCACAGTCTTACCGACATAACGTGTAATGACAAATTTGCATTTCTCCAACTCCGGAAGATCGGAATCTTTCACTATAGCGGTATACCGTTTCGGAAAAAAGTAGTCTTTTTTATATCGTCGTCATCAAAGTCAACCTGAATAGACGAGTCATGAACGGTTGTTACGAGTTTCGCACAGATAATGCCGTATTCTTTATTCAACGCCAACGACTTTAACGACACCAAAATTCGCTCGTAAACCGGAACCGCATTGAACCGGTTAACTGTCAAATTTTGGGAGAGCTGACTTGCCGTATTCATAATTAAGATAAAACACACACAACGCACCTAACTGCAAAGCGCTGAAGACTGATGCACACTGTGTGTTGGTACCGGCTTAGATACTGTGCAACTCCCCACGCGTTCTTTGTGTAGTTCCCGTGAAGTAGGTGCCCAAAGCGGCTGTTCACGCAACAGAAAGTTAAGAAATCATTGACCTTTTCCCGCACTCGAGGTTGTGTCGTGCTGTGTGAAATCGTTGAACTTTCACTCCCACTCGCGGTTGTGTCGTGCAGTGAAAGGATTAGAAATCGCTGACCTATGTCTCCCACTCTAAACAGGTAGCTATATAAACCCGTATATTACAGGTAGGACAGTATACTCCGGTCTCATTCTGACTGGAAAGAGGTAAGTGTGATTGGTATCCTATCTCTGTTTCTAATTTGACTTCTTAAAATAAAACCTATATTATGGCCGTGTATATTTTTTCTAATGTGCAAACCTATGTAAAGAAATTCCGTTTATACGGGAATAAAATTGTTTTTAAGTTCAATACACCCCCTGAAGGTGTAGGAGAGATTGAATGGGTTAGACAGGGACTTCAAGAGTTGGTTGAATCTGTGACTGGGAGTACAACAGACGAAGATCGACTTGGTTTTACTATGACTAGCATAAACTTAAAGAATCGTACACCTAGGTACCTAACCTTCAGACCTGCTTCGGAATTACCGTCAGACATCCTTTGGGACTTTTTTGGCGGGATAATCCAGAGTAACGCTGAAGGATTTATGTCAGGTGATACATTCCAGGTATCGTGTACCAAGGTTAGAGTATCTGTAGGGCGGGGTCGAAGTAGGCGTGGGATTTACAATAAGTTTGACGAAGAGTGTCACAGCAGAACGGGAATCGTTGTAATTAAAAATAAAGATGCTTTGTGCTTGCCTTGTGCTCTTGTGGTTGGCATTGCTCGGGTGCAAAATGATAAAGAATATAAAGCTATAATACAGAACAAAGGTAAACATCAGACCGTTAGGGCACAGCAACTAATGGCTGACGCTAATGTAGAAACTACCGAGTCAGGTGCGAGTGTGAATGAGTTACAAGCGTTACCTCCCGAAAAAAGAATGGTTACTTTCCCCACCTTTTCAACACAGTGGCCAATGAAAATTATGTAGGTCCTATCCCGCCAACATACTGTCCTGACTCAATGTTCGAAAAGAACAATACAAAATTCTTACAGTGGTACGATGAACAGGTCTCCAACGGTTATGTATTCAATTTTCAAAAGGAAATATTCGAATATTGCCTCTCTGATTTTGATATATTAGCTCAAGCCTGTTTAAAGTTTCGTGCTTCGTTCTTGCAGGAATGCAATGTAGATCCGTTTCTCGAGGCCGTCACTATTGCTAGCGCGTGTAGCCTAGCGTTCAGAAGAAATTTTCTTAAGCCAATTTTCTTAACACAATAGGCATAAGGCCAAAGAATGGATACAGACTCGTCGATAAGCAGTCCACCATGGCTCTACAGTGACTCGCATGGATCGAAGACCAGAAAGGCTATCGACTGGAGCATGCTGGTAGAGGTCGTGAAATTAAAGTAGATGGTATAAAGGTCGACGGACTATGTGACCAAACGAAGACCGTATATGAATTTCACGGCTATTACTGGCACGGATGTCCAAAAGACATCTATCTCCACAAAGACGGTACGCACGATGTATCGACAAGAGACTACTTGGGGCAAATGACAGACGAACTGGCAGACTATGGTCCTTCTGCATATATAACAGAATTTGTTTCGGGAGGTCCGAAAACGTACGGTTACAAGGTAATGTGTCCGGAAAATGACAAAACCATTACAGTTTGCAAAATTAAAGGACTGACTTTAAATCTCCGCACCTCAGGCTATTTAAATTTCGATTCTTTAAAGAAATTAGTTGTGAATGAACGAACAGAGGAGGATAGAATAATGGTTACTCAACCGCGTATACGTCGCAGAAAGGATCATGATGTTATTACTGAATGATGATGCCCTGGATGATGTTATTACTAATGATGCCATTAACGTGGATTTTGATACGCTACCTTATGGGTACTGTAAGTTTCCACGCCTAGAATGAATCCCATCATTCTGAACGGTATTATGTTGTGAAATCAAGTCGTTCCATTTTAGTTTTTTTATGACCTATGCTGTGTGGAGATCCTACGCTGAATGAATGCACGGTCTAACCGCCTATAAGGTTGTGTGAATAGCTAAGTGTTGTAGCAACAAAAGAACATAGCTTCTGTTGTGACAATGTCACACAGATTATGTGTTTGTATTGAATAAAATACCTTTTTGCAAAAGGTATAAAATATTTGTTGCACGTGTGTGTGTTTGTGTAAAACCTAGGTTGAATGGTCCTCTGTCTCGACTTAATAGTCTATAAAACTGAAGGTGTGTGTGGATGAGATTTAAAGTAAAATTGAACGAGCAAAAATGACCGCCTGGGAGGATAGGCCTTGGAATACTTCACATTCCCGGGGACGCTTCCAAAAACAAGAACGTCTTCGGACTGTATCTCCTGGGTGTTGATAGAAACCTAGTCAGTTGGTTTAAAAGTACCAAAAGTAAAATCAGGGTGGTCAGTTTTGAAATGAACGTTAGACGTGCTATTGCTAATGAGCTTCATAAGCCGGCTCGTAGAAACTTTAAAACACGTAGTGTTATTTTGAAAGGTGTAAACGATCTTTATTAAGCTGATTTAGTTGAGATCATTCCCTAAGCAAAGGAAAACAAAGGCTATAAGTATATATTGACTATGATTAACTGTTTATCAAAATTTGCTTTTCCGGTGCCGATAAAATCTAAAACCGGTTCCGAAGTAGCTACAGCATTAAAGCCTATACTAGAGAAACACAGTATGAAGCATTTTTAGACCGATCAGGGTAATGAATGGTTTAACACATCTGTTCAAAACTTATTGAAAACCTATAAAATTAATCACTATCACACTTACACCGAGAAAAAAGCTTCCATCGTAGAAAGGTTAAACAGAACGTTGAAAAGTAAAATGTGGTTAAAATTTACGACTCGCGGTAGTCATAAATGGAATGATTTTTTAGATGATATTGTGAAGTCATACAACAAAACCGTACACAGTACTATTGGTATAAAACCGTGTCAGGTGAGAAAAAAACATGAAGCAATGGTGTTGGTAGAATAAACGAGAAAGTAAATAGTCGTACTATACCTCAATCGCGATCATTCCAGGTAGACGATAGAGTTAGAATATCCAAATACAAAAAAGTTTTTTCGAAAAGATTTTATCCAAACTGGACGGAGGTATTTACCGTGTTAGCTGTTGTACCGTCCTCACCTAAAACCTACATTTTACAAGATTCGAGAGGTGAAATATTAAAAGGAGGGTTTTATGCGGAAGAATTAAGTCGAACAAATGTTGGCGACGTTTATTTGGTGGAAAATGTTTTGCGCCGGAATGGAGATAAGGTTCTTGTGAAATGGCAAGGTTTCGATAAAACCCACAACTCGTGGGTAGATGAAAATAAACTTATACTGTGAAACATTGTACCAATCCGGCCAGCCGCCCATGCGCATCCGGCCATGTGCAAGCGCTGACGTCAATGGAAAAGTACTGGTCGTAGCGCAAATGCGTCGCAATAGCTTTATCCCAACTGACCTTGTCTGCATCCGGCCACGAGCATGCGATGACGTCAATGGAAAAGTACTAGTTGCAGAGACAATGTGTCACAATTGCTTTATACTGCAATAGAATATGTTTCGAAAATAAATATTAAGTCTTTCGCACAATTGATTCATTCTCGTTACGTCTTTCGAGATGCGTGTAGTGATTGCTCCATATACGATGCAGCTACATAATTTCGACGCTTATGTAGGTGAAAAGGAGAAACGAATTCGTCACAGTCCCCTATTGCCCAACACTATTAGAGCAATTGTGTGTGGTCCTTCAAATTGCGGCAAAACAAATGTAATTTTCAATCTTCTGTTCGAGGCAAACGGGCTGAAGTTCGCCAACATTTATATTTTTTCAAAATCACTTCACCAACCGAAATATAAGTTTCTGTCTAAGGTGATAGAAGAATCGGGTATCGGTTATTTTCCGTACAGTGATAACGACAACATCATAAATCCACATGAAGCGGAACCGAATTCCATTATGATTTTTGACGATATACAGTGTGGAAAACATGATAACATACGTAATTACTTCGGTATGGGAAGACAGCTCAATTGAAACTTTTTATCTCGGTCAAACGTACAGTAGGATTCCCAAACATTTAATCCGAGACAATATCAATCTGATTGTTGTATTTAAACAGGACGATATGAATTTAAGACACATTCATTCGGATCACGTTGGCACGGACGTGTCGTTTAACACTTTTAAAAAGCTCTGTGCAACAGCCTGGAAAGACAAATTCGGTTTTATAGTAATAGATAAAGACAGCAATATAGATCAGGTTCGATACAGAATCGGGTTCGATTCCTTCGTAAAAGATTTATAATGCGTATATACACTTATAATGATATTTCGTCATATGCTAATAGCGGCACTACCAAAACACCATAATCAAATTTCTGTTGTTTCTATTATCCCGATAAGAAGAGGTTTTGCGGGAGATACTGTAGCTGGACGAATAGACATGGACATGTATTTAATAGACGCTGCTGGAGATATAAGCGGTTCGGGTCGTACAGCATGAGTTTACCGCCTATAATTCTGTTAATGATCACATCCGCAAATAGAATTTATAATCGAGACATTTGGATTAGAATCATTCATGAATGTGATAAAGGAGGTGTACCATTTGAATTGATATTATGCAATGAACACATGTTGAAAGGAACTGTTCGGCATCCACAAAACTTGGAATCCAGATTCCGGCCCTTTCCTGATTTTTTCAATCGGACTTTGACTCTCAGACACGGAGGCATAGAGTACACGCAAGTATACCTCGACATATTACAGTACAGCTGTTCATTGCCGTACGCGTCCCGTTGTGTAGTAATCACGGAAAGGACAATTCCCATAGTCGGTCCTATAAAGGCGTACAAGCTTATCAGCAGTGTAAAGTGTTGTGTAGACATTAGCTACAATGTGAAATACGGTCCTAGACCTTCGACCCTACCTTTACGCAGTAGAAGTAAATTTTACGAGGCTGTAAATAATAAGGCACAAGGTGTGTTTACAACCGAATTTCTAAAGGCCGCCCTGCCGACGGTGCCTAATCAGTGTCATCATTTCGGCTTGTCTTTTGACGGATCAAAATATACTGTTGTCGATCGTAGGCAACTTCAAGTGTGGTGCACATACACGGGGGAAAATACTGATGAGTTTCTGCTTTTGAATAGTTATCTTCTCGAAAACTCTATACCGACGCTAAAACGGTACATGCAAGATATGCCCAGAGATGATAATCTAGTAGTAGCCGAAATACCGCAATGGCGCGAAAATATAAAACGTATCTTTGTCTTTTGGAACGCAGAGAAGGTGGAAAGTATACCATATTTTGACAACAACATGTACAGATACTGCCGAGGCTTATC
Source organism: Prosapia bicincta (assembly GCA_036971475.1). Taxonomy (NCBI): domain Eukaryota; kingdom Metazoa; phylum Arthropoda; class Insecta; order Hemiptera; family Cercopidae; genus Prosapia; species Prosapia bicincta. Next base: position 155,234,574 of record JBAIZL010000003.1, read on the forward strand.
GTGGAGCAACCCGAAATTGATGAAAGCGTCCGAATCGCAGGTTGTACAGTACATATTGCGTGAAAAGCGTTACGCTGTGTTTTTTCGATCTTTGGAACTGTCCTAAAAACTATCTGATATTCGAGTTACGGGTCATTTCGCAATATGACACCAAAGGAGGAGCAAGTTATATCTGAGATCGCCCGTCTGAGGGAGACCAACAAGAGAAAGTATCTTCAGATAAAATTCGGTGACGCAGAAGCTGAACGAATTTTGAATAAACAATATAGTCCTATCATTAAGGAAATTTTGAAAATTCGTCGTCCACAGTCGAAAATGGAAACTAAAAAAGAAGAAGCGATGGAAGAAGACATGGAAGATGATGCTTCACAATCCCATGTTCCGAAATTCATCAATACCGACGTAATAGCTGAATCAACAGGTGAGCCTGGACCTTCAGTAACACCGTTGCACCAAAGTAGTGTTGTTAAAGAGCTACTATCAACGCCGACAGGTCAGGAAGATAGTGTTCGTTATGTCCACGATTTGTTCAAACATTCCCTACCGCGGATCTATATGTTGAGAATGATTAAAGACCATAAGAATACAATTGATAACACATACGGTCCTTGAATAGTGGATGGTACTGCTATGATAGGTGATAAGTATATAAGTTTGACGACGAAAACGGTGACATCGTGATCGACGGAGACACTTACAAGGGAACCGAAGGGCTTTATGAATTGTTATTTTTGCGCAAACCCAATGAATATTTATACACAAAGGCCGACCTGAACACATATAGACAAATCTGTATAAAAACAAATGCTCATAAACAAGTTATAATCCGCTATTAGCCATAAACCGTGTTAGCAATACCACCAAGTACAAGGCAATAATATCGAGATTATTTCCGCCGACCGGTTTGCATAGCGGTAGAGGTTATGCGTATTGGGACAACCCTAACTAACTCTGTGATAGGTTACGACTCCTTTTGTCATCTCAAGAGGTAGGTCATACGGGTCATGAGAACGAAATTGCTTCCATTATAGAAGAGCTGAGGGAAGCGGGTCTTATAACAGGCAGTGGAAATAGAAAAATTAGGGCATTAATAAGATGAGCGTCGATAAGTTTGGACGTTTTTCGGACTAGGTTAACGCTCCCAATCCCCATCATCATCAGCACGGGATAGGTCTGACCCCCAATGGTAATCATTATGACGCGATAGGTAAGTTATTGCGCAATGTTGGTGATCCTATTGAGGACAGCGATGCCGTCAATGCGGGTACGATAGCGAAAAAATGTTTGGGTTTCGACGAGGATAGGAAAAAATACTACACTAAAGGCTATTCTGTAGGCGGTCCAGGCAAACCCGTTGAGGACGGCGATGCCGTGTCCAAAACGTATCTCGAACAAAACTGTTTGACTCGAATAAAGAATAGATATCATTCAAAAGGCTTACCTTTGGGAGGTCTCGGAGAGCCAGAAGAAAAAGATGATGCCTTAACGAAAGCATACTTGGAATCGTTGGTTCCAATTAAACTAGCCGATTGTTTCTCCTTCGGCGACCAAAGGGTGTGCGTTGTATCGGCGCCTATGAAAGATTCTGACGCTATTAACATGAAGTACGTCAGAGATAATTTCTTATCGAAAAACGCAGAGGGTAAATTTGACGCTCACGGAGTGGCCATATGTAATGATAAAGCGCCTTTGTATAAAAAAGACGCTGCTACAAAATTATACGTGGACGAAAGGGTACCTCGAAAAGACAATAATGTTTGGAGTTTCAAAATAAGCGGCTCGCTCAGGTCGAAGAACCTTTGTACCAACAAGATGCGGTCACACTGGGTTTTCTACTAAAAAATACGCTGTTTCTCATCTTACTGCCGATCGGTGAAATGTATAATGCAAACGGAAAGTTGCATATCTAATGTTCGAGACGGTTTCAACGATGTTGACGCTGTTAACGTTCGTCAGCTTCATGAAATTAAATCTTGGATAAAGAAATACACTCTGCATTCCGGGGAGACTGGCGACTACTACTGGTTAAACTCTAAGCGCTTATCGGGGATAGCCGATGGTATAGCTGATAACGTTGCTGTTTCGCAAAGGCAATTGAATACGGCTATTCAAAGCCTACGAGACACGCTAATTCGAGATGTCGAATGAAAAATAGATCGACAAGGTCATATCAGTAGGCGATAATAAATACGGGAACACTTTTAAAATAATATCAGTCGTTGAAATGTTCTTCAAGCTGACGTTACTGTTCGAATTGTTGAGCTCATCGCTCGCAACGTCTTCGCCTACCCCTATCACAACGCCGACGGTATTTTGTGGACATACTGAAACTAACGGTAGTAGTAGTAGTATTGTTCAGGCTAAGACCAACCGTAAATGGGGTATCAACAAACTAACTTGGTAAATGTATGGTAATAGAAAATATCTCAATATCGCTTCAATATGGTGCAAAACCAACCACCACTACCCCCTCCACCACTACCACCACAAGCACTACCACCATAAGCTGTACTAACCCTACTACCATCAGCTCCACCGCTCGTTCTAGCCCTACGACGATAAAGTTCGTCTGTCTTCTGCCCCAAGTAGTCTCCTGTCGATACATCGTGCGTACCGTCTTTGTGGAGATAAATGACACTATCTGTGTCGTAATAGAGGACCGGAGATCCCAACACGTCCAAATACTCATAGAGCTTAAGACGAGCATGGGCTGTAGTAAATGCAGCGAGAACGACATTTACTGTTGGTAGTACATCACAGGCGTTGTCGGTGTAGCACCAGTTCACTACGACAACGTCCTCGTTAACCTCTTGTATATTGTTTACATCTATTGACGGCGACGTTAACAAGTTGAACAGTTCATTCGGCTCTCTTACTATTGTAGTTTTTTTCTGGTTTTCACGTTGTCCAAACTTACCCCAAAAGAAGTTTAACATTAGTTTAGCCAACGACCTGGCACCAGGATTTTTTTCAATTTTCATCGGGTCAAGTCTAACTCCCTCGTTGTCGAAATAGCTTTGGACATAGTCTGTTTTGTCTTGTTCAGTACGACACCACTCTGGGTAACCTGTAGCCTCCTGCTTTATTTTTAAAAATGTATTAATATATTCGGTAAACAGTCCGTTTCCTTTGTCAAATGAAGCCATTTCGTATTGCCAGAGCTCATACATTTCCAATATCACGTAACCTTTCTGTACAGCTTTGCGTATCTCGTCCATAGTCCATGTTCCTGTCAACGTCCGTTCGTCAAAAGAGTACAGTCTCCAGGTATAAGGTTCTCGCCACATGTACGGCATAGGATGAACATCAATTTATCGTTCATCCTGACCGGCAGCACTGGATGATACAAATCCCAAAGAGGTAGGACTGTACATTTCAGGAGGCCGTCAACAGACATTCCTGCGGCTCTACACTCATTATTACCGACGTGTATTTTCGGATGTCCTATCGGATATTCTCGGTACTTACACACCCAGGGGTACAAGGAGCAAACATCAATGTACCGAAACTTCTCGTTCTCCTGACACATATGGTACGATTTTACATTCCCCGTACGACCGCCGAAAAACGCGTCTCTAGGGTTTATTGGTGTGAGATGCATTAGAGGGTGGGAATCAAGGTATGCCATCGTTTTGTTTAATTTTTTCTTCCTATAAAATTCACACTCCCACAACTCGACAACATTATAATGACGGGACAACTTAGCCATCTTAGCTTTAGTCCTGGTCAGTCGAGCACTATGAGTGCCTGACGGGTAGTCGACTAGAGGTGAATCACGCCCAAATGTGTAACAGTTTGGACATCCGTGCCAGTAACAGCCGTGAAATTCATATACGGTCTTCGTTTGGTCACATAGTCCGTCGACCTATATACCATCTACTTTAATTTCACGACCTCTACCAGCATCTTCCAGTCGATAGTTTTTCTGGTCTTCGATCCATGCGAGCCACTGTAGAGCCATGGTGGACTGCTTATCGACGAGTCTGTATCCATTCTTTGGCAGTATGCCTATTGTGTTTGGCTTGAGAAAATGTCTTCTGAACGCTAGGCTACACGCGCTAGCAGTAGTGACGGCCTCGAGAAACGGATCTACATTGCATTCCTGCAAGAACGAAGCACGAAAATTTATACAGGCTTTAGCTAATATATCAACATCAGAGAGGCAATATTCGAATATTTCCTTTTGAAAATTGAATACATAACCGTTGGAGACCTGTTCATCGTACCACTGTAAGAATTTTGTATAGTTCTTTTCGAACATTGAGTCAGGACTAGTAGTATTCCTTTGCAGGAATAGGACCTACATAATTTTCATTGGCCACTGTGTTGAAAAGATGAGGAAAGTAACCCTTTTTTCGGGAGGTAGGACGAACGCTTCAGATAGTTTAGACAATGCCATTGGCATATAGTTTAGAGAATCGATAAACTTTACGTTATCGATCTCCATCTTTATAATCCTAGTTCCACGCATTATCAATTCAGGTGTAAACTGAGTTTATTCCAGAACGTATTTCAAAAGGAATTGGAAATCAAATGCCTGTCAATTATGAGTGATAACGCACACCTTTTTAAACGTTTTACGCGCATCCATTATGTAGGCCATGAACCCGTCAACTGGACTCTCTTTAAAAACACGAGTTCGTGGCTTACAATTACGACAATGTTCGCCATTTATGCATTTCCAACAGTACTGTTGAGAAATGCATACGTTTACCCTGTGCACGTGAGTGCTATCAAGGACTTCGTCTTGACGCGTTTCCAGGTCGAAAATAGAAACATGAAATCTTTATCTTGAGGCTTTTGTGTATTGATTTTCATGTAACACCGATCGTTAGCCGGCTTGTAATCTAAACACATTTTACAATAAACCTCTCCACAATGATGTGTGCTTTTACGGTCTGTAGTAAATATTACCTTCTCACACATTAGACATTTTCTAATATACTTGCAAACGCTTACGGAATGTGTGTTGTAACATTGCTTGTTCATAAATTTTCGGTTACAGTCACCGCATTGAATACCACCGTTGTCGTCTAGCACACACGGTGGAGTCCGTTTACATGAATAACAGATAGCTGAACATTTGTGTTTGCCTAAAGTGATGTACGGTGTTCGACATGCTTCACAGTAGAAATGACACGCAATCGCGCTACTTAAACTGGTAATCACATTAAAATGGGACTTGTGAAATAGCAAATTTATTTTATACTTGGGATTGTTCACATTACCTTAAAAAAAACATGCCTACCTCTACTACCGTAACTGTACACCGTGATTTTATATTCAGTTAAATGATTTTGAAACGCTTGTAACTCATTCACACCCGCACCTGACTCGGTAATTTCTACATTAGCGTCAGCCATTAGTTGCTGTGCCCTAACGGTCTGACGTTTACCTTTGTTCTGTATTATAGCTTTATATTCTTTATTATTTTGCGCCCGAGCAATGCTAACCACAAGAGCACAAGGCAAGCACAAAGCATCATTATTTTTAAATACAACGATTCCCGTTCTGCTGTGACACTCTTCGTCAAAGTTTTTGTAAATCCCACGCCTACTTCGACCCCAACCTACAGGTACTCTAACCTTGGTACACGATACCTGGAATGTATCACCTGACATAAATCCCTCAGCGTTACTCTGGATTATTCCGCCAAAAAGTCCCAAAGAATGTCTGACGTTAATTCCGAAGCAGGTCTGAAGACTACGTACCCAGGTGTACGATTCTTAAAGTTTATGCTAGTCATAGTAAAACCAAGTCGATCTTCGTCTGTTGTACCCCTAGTCACAGATTCAACCAACTCTTGAAGTCCCTGTCCAACCCATTCAATCTCTCCTACACCTTCAGGGGGTGTATTGAACTTAAAAACAATTTTATTCCCGTATAAACGGAATTTCTTTACATAGGTTTGCACATTAGAAAAAATATACACGGCCATAATATAGGTTTTATTTTAAGAAGTCAAATTAGAAACAGAGATAGGATACCAATCACACTTACCTCTTTGCAGTCAGAATGAGAACGGAGTATACTGTCCTACCTGTAATATACGGGTTTATATAGCTACCTGTTTAGAGTGGGAGACATAGGTCAGCGATTTCTAATCCTTTCACTGCACGACACAACCGCGAGTGGGAGTGAAAGTTCAACGATTTCACACAGCACGACACAACCTCGAGTGCGGGAAAAGGTCAATGATTTCTTAACTTTCCGTTGCGTGACACAGCCGCTTTGGGTACCTACGTTATGGGAACTACACAAAGGACGCGTGGGGAGTTGCACAGTATATAAGCCGGTACCAACATACAGAGAGCATCAGTCTTCAGCGCTTTGCAGTTAGGTGCGTTGTGTGTGTTTTATCTTAATTATGAATACTGCAAGTCAGCTCTCCCAAAATTCGACAGTTAACCGGTTCAATGCGGTTCCGGTTTACGAGCGAATTTTGGTGTCGTTAAAGTCGTTGGCGTTGAATAAAGAATACGGCATTATCTGTGCGAAACTCGTAACAACCGTTCATGGCTCGTCTATTCAGGTTGACTTTGATGACGACGATATAAAAAAGACTAATTTTTTATAACGGTATACCGCTGTAGTGAAAGATTCCGATCTTCCGGAGTTGGAGAAATGCAAATTTGTCATTACACGTTATGTCGGTAAGACTGTGATAATGGAAATACGGCCGTAAATTGTATTTATTTTCAAGGGGGTGACATATTTTAATGGAGTGGTCACCACTGACTACAGCGTGGCTGGAGCTGTTTTCACTGGGACGAACTATTAGAGTTCATCCCACGGGGAGCTGGCTTGAGCGGTTCCGATTTACGAGCGAATTTTGGTGCCTTTAAAGTAGTTGGTTTTGAATAAAGAATACGGTATTATCTGTGCAAAGCTCGTAACAACCGTTCATCTGTTCAAGTTGACATTGATGACGATATAAAAAAGACTACTTTTTTCCGAAACGATAGATACTGCTATAGTGAAAGATTCTTCTGGAGTTGGAGAAATGTCGGTAAGACGTGGTGGTAATGGAAATACGACGGTAAATTTATTTTCAAGGGGGTGACATATATTAATGGAGTGGTCACCAGTGATAACAGCGTGGCTGGAGCTGTTTTCACTGGGAGGCGAACTATTAGAGTTCGTCCCAAAGGGAGCTGAATATGTGGAAAGCTCGTAACAACCGTTCATGGCTCATCTGTTCAAGTTGACTTTGATGACGATATAAAAAAGAATACATTTTTTTCCGAAACGATACTGCTATAGTGAAAGATTCCGATCTTCCGGAGTTTGAGAAATGTCGGTAAGACATGGTGATAATGGGAATACGACAGTAAATTTATTTTCAAGGGGGTGACATATTTTAATGGAGTGGTCACCACTGATTACAGCGTGGCTGGAGCTGTTTTAACTGGGACGAACTATTAGAGTTTATCACACGGAGGAAGCTGACTTGATTAATTAATACTCTTTTAAACAAATACCTAATTATCGATTTATTTCAGAAACTATCGATTTATTTCAGAAACACGATGACCGATAGACGAAATCAATCAGAGGTGAGTATGAAATAGTGTGTTCCTTTTTTTGTTAAAGTTTTTATGTTTCGTTATTGCAATTTTTCATTGGTTTTCAGTCTAATGACACAACTAACAACGATGATTCTAGCTACGATGAAACAGGCATTTGTGAAGAATTAAACAACCATGCTAACGAATTCGATCGTAACAGACGTAGTCCATCAATATTACGAAGGGTTGCATGGGCACCATACCATAGACGCAAATCGATGGTTGATCATAGCGGGGAGACTCCTACTACGTCACAGGTAATTATAAACAATTTAGATTATTAACAGTTTCATTTTCATATCTAATAAGCTTATTTACTTTCAGGAATCAAACATTACGGCTCCTCCTAAAGTACCTTTGACTGATCGTAGCAACACCGCCCACCCAACATCGGTGATTATTAATGAACTGCCTTTACTGTTCTCTTTTCCAAACAATTTAGATTATTAACAGTTTCATCTAATAAGCGTTTTTCTTTCAGGGAACAAACATACCTTCTAGAACCAGAAGGCCTTTGACTGATCGTAGCAACACCGACCACCCAACGCCGGTGATTATTGTATTCTTAATAAATTATTACTGTTATATTCTAGTTTGCTCATTACTAATAAATTGTATTTTATAGGCTGCAATATTAGATCACGTTGTAAATAGACTCAGAGATAGAGCTTCTCATTCGGGGGAACCAGAGGAGGAACTAAAGCACATACAAGGACTCGAGCATTCCCGTATCGACTGTTTCCTTTGCTTAGGAAGTAGGACACGGTATCCTCCTCAATATTCATTAAGTTTTATTGTACGATGATAATAGCAGTAATATCAGAGGATTATAATTGGATTTCATTTCTAATTAATTTTCTTAGACGGCTGTGGGAAACGCACGGACAACTGCAGCTCGTAGAGTATCGGCTGATACACTGCATATACTAAAGAGACTCGTAACGGACTTAGAGGCAGCGTTTCAAAGAGATGGATTCGAGGAAAATTTCTATGCGGTCGGCGTATGGCGGATAATGATGAGCGATCTAGTTAAGCTACTTGAAGAGGGCCGAAGAAGAGTGGCTGTCGCTGAAGCGGCGGCGATAATGGCCGATCGAATCCCTTCAGGCGTAGTCGTAAGTGTTACAATTTGTAAAACCTGATATTTATGCTATTCATTTACAATAATAGAAAATTATCTTCTTTGTTTTGTATGTTGGAACAGAGAACATCAGAAGAGCAGATTGTAGGAAACAGTGGCTATCGTATAGCAGACTGCACTGTCTGCTTAGAAAGACCACCATGCACTGCCATCATACCCTGCGGTCACGTTTATTGCAACGAGTGTGCGGAAAGGGTGCAGAGGTGCCCCATATGCAGGAAACCTGCTGACAGACGATGCCGACTATTTCTAAACCTGGCATAATTGTTTAAATTATCGTAGTATTCGTTAATAAAGTCTTCCCTCTAAATTCAGACTTTAAATTATTGTTCGATTTATATATATTGTATTTAAATTACGTATTTGTTCTTGTCCATATATTTTTATTATTCATATTTTTTTATAAATTCATCTTTATTAAAAATACACGTATTACTCTTATTTTATACAAACGAAATTTCTCACCATTCCCGCATCCAACACTCACCTACTTGTACCCCCATCATACAGTAACGCACAACTGAACGCCTAGTAGCTCAGTTGCTAGCGTCACAAGCCAGCAAACCAAACGTCCTAGGTTCCATTCCCGAACGCAGAATTATATTTTATCCAAAACTTACGTCACCACCAGAACATGATGGCCCTTCTGCACCCCCACCTCGACCGAGCAACCTATCAAACACCAGGGGCGGGGCGTGGACGCCATCTTCACTACTATCATCGACCTAGAAAACAAAAGGGGCGGGGCTTAGGAAGGGTGGGGGTAACAAATACTGCTCTCTCATTGGGGGGATAAAGTATACCCATTACTACTTACATAAAGAAAAGTGTTTTGAAATATTTTAGAGAATTCCATAATTTATATGTTTCGACTAAAAATTATTGTTCGATTTATATATATTGTATTTAAATTACGTATTTGTTCTTGTCCATATATTTTTATTACTCATATATTTTTCAATCAATTCATCTTTATTAAAAATACACGTATTACTCTTATTCTATACAACCGAAATTTCTCACCACTCCCGCATCAACCATATGAACATTTTCTCTTGATTAAATCTTTATTGTGTTATTGTTACGTCTAGGCTTACTCGTATTCAAGGTTCCTATTGTTTGGGATAATTGACCATATCAACATTTTCTTTTGATTATTAGCTTTATTGTGTTATTGTTACGTCTGGGCTTACTCGTATTCATGGTTCCTATTGTTTGGGATAATTGTCTATATCAACATTTTCTTTTGATTATCAGCTTTATTGTGATATTGTTAGGTCTGGGTTTACACCGTATTCAAGGTTCCTATTGTTTGGGATAATTGACCATATGAACATTTTCTCTTGATTAAATCTTAATTGTGTTATTGTTACGTCTAGCCTTAATAGTATTCAAGGTTCTTATTGTTTGGGATAATTGACCATATGAACATTTTCTCTTGATTAACAACTTTATTGTGTTATTGTTACGCCTAGTCTTACTCGTATTCATGGTTCCTATTGTTTGGGATAATTGACCATATGAACATTTTCACTTGAATAACAGCTTTATTGTGTTATTGTTACGTCTAGGCTTACTCGTATTCAAGGTTCCTATTGTTTGAGATAATTGACCATATGAACATTTTGTCTTGATTTTCAGCTTAATTGTGTTATTGTTACGTCTAGCCTTAATAGTATTCAAGGTTCCTATTGTTTGGGATAATTGACCATATGAACAATTTCTCTTGAGTAACAACTTTATTGTGTTATTGTTACGCCTAGCCTTACTCGTATTCATGGTTCCTATTGTTTGGGATAATTGACCATATGAACATTTTCTCTTGATTACCAGTTTTATTGTGTTACTGTTACGTCTAGGCTTACTCGTATTCAAGGTTCCAATTTTTTGGGATAATTGACCATGTGAACATTTTCTCTTGATTAACAGCTTTATTGTGTCATTGTTACGTCTAGGCTTACTCGTATTCAAGGTTCCTATTGTTTGAGATAATTGACCATATGAACAATTTCTCTTGATTTTCAGCTTTATTGTGTTATTGTTACATGTAGGCTTACTCGTATTCAAGGTTCCTATTGGTTTGGATAATTGACCATATGAACATTTTCTCTTGAATAACAGTTTTATTGTGTTACTGTTACGTCTAAGCTTACTCGTATTCAAGGTTCCTATTGTTTGGAATAATTGACCATATAAATAATTTCTCTTGATTAACAGCTTTATTGTGTTACTGTTAGGTTTAGGCTTACTCGTATTCAAGGTTCCTATTGTTTGGGATAAATGACCATATGAACATTTTTTCTTGATTAAATGCCTTATTGTGTTATTGTTACGTCTAGGCTTACTCGTATTCAAGGTTCCTATTGTTTGGGATAATTGACCATATGAACATTTTCTCTTGATTTTCAGCTTTATTGTGTTATTGTTACGTCTAGGCTTGATCGTATTCAAGGTTCCTATTGTTTGGAATAATTGACCATATGAACATTTTCTCTTGATTAACAGCTTTATTGTGTTATTGTTACCTCTGGGCTTACTCGATTTCAAGGTTCCTATTGTTTGGGATATTTGACAATATGAACCGTTTCTCTTGTTTAACAGCTTTATTGTGTTATTGTTACGTCTAGGCTTACTCGTATTCATTGTTCCTATTGTTTGGGATAATTGACTATAGGAACATTTTCTCTTGATTAATAGCTTTATTGTGTTATTGTTACGTCTAGGCTTGCTCGTATTCAAGGTTCCAATTTTTTGGGATAATTGACCATGTGAACATTTTCTCTTGATTAACAGCTTTATTGTGTCATTGTTACGTCTAGGCTTACTCGTATTCAAGCTTCCTATTGTTTGAGATAATTGACCATATGAACAATTTCTCTTGATTTTCAGCTTTATTGTGTTATTGTTACGTGTAGGCTTACTCGTATTCAAGGTTCCTATTGGTTTGGATAATTGACCATTTGAACATTTTCTCTTGAATAACAGTTTTATTATGTTACTGTTACGTCTAAGCTTACTCGTATTCAAGGTTCCTATTGTTTATAATAATTGACCATATAAAAAATTTCTCTTGATTAACAGGTTTATTGTGTTACTGTTAGGTTTAGGCTTACTCGTATTCAAGGTTCCTATTGTTTAGGATAAATGACCATATGAACATTTTTTCTTGATTAAATGCCTTATTGTGTTATTGTTACGTCTAGGCTTACTCGTATTCAAGGTTCCTATTGTTTGGGATAATTGACCATATGAATATTTTCTCTTGATTTTCAGCTTTATTGTGTTATTGTTACGTCTAGGCTTGATCGTATTCAAGGTTCCTATTGTTTGGAATAATTGACCATATGAACATTTTCTCTTTATTAACAGCTTTATTGTGTTATTGTTACCTCTGGGCTTACTCGTTTTCAAGGTTCCTATTGTTTGGGATAATTGACCATATGAACATTTTCTCTTGATTAACAGCTTTATTGTGTTATTGTTACGTCTAGGCTTGCTCGTATTTAAGGTTCCTATTGTTTGGTATAATTGGCCATATGAACATTTTCTCTTGATTAACAGCTTTATTGTGTTATTGTTACGTCTGGGCTTACTCGTATTCATGGTTCCTATTGTTAGGGATAATTGACCATATGAATATTTTCTCTTGATTAACAGCTTTATTGTGTTATTGTTACGTCTAGGCTTGCTCGTATTCAAGGTTCCTATTGTTTGGTATAATTGGCCATATGAACATTTTCTCTTGATTAACAGCTTTATTGTGTTATTGTTACGTCTGGGCTTACTCGTATTCATGGTTCCTATTGTTTGGGATAATTGACCATATGAATATTTTCTCTTGATTAACAGCTTTATTGTGTTATTGTTACGTCTAGGCTTACTCGTATTCAAGGTTCCTATCGTTTGGGATAATTGACCATATCATCATTTTCTCTTGATTTTCAGCTTTATTGTGTTATTGTTACGTCTAGGCTTGCTCGTATTCAAGGTTCCTATTGTTTGGAATAATTGGCCATATGAACATTTTCTCTGGATTAACAGCTTTATTGTGTTATTGTTACGTCTGGGCTTACTCGTATTCATGGTTCCTATTGTTTGGGATAATTGACCATATCAACATTTTCTTTTGATTAAAAGCTTTATTGTGTTACTGTTACGACTAGGCGTACTCGTATTCAAGGTTCCTATTGTTTTGAATAATTGACCATATGAAAATTTTCTCTTGATTAACAGTTTTATTGCGTTATTGTTACGTCTGTGCTTACTCGTATTCAAGGTTCCTATTGTTTGAGATAATTGACCATATGAACATTTTCTCATGATTAACAGCTTTATTGGGATATTGTTACGTCTGGGCTTACTCGTATTCATGGTTCCTATTGTTTGTTATAATTGACCATATCAATATTTTCTTTTGATTATCAGCTTTATTGTGTTGTTGTTACGTCTAGGCTTACTAGTATTCAAGGTTCCTCTTGTTTGGGATAATTGACCATATGAACATTTTCTCTTGATTAACAGCTTTATTGTGTTATTGTTACGTCTAGGCTTACTCGTATTCAAGGTTCCTATTGTTTGAGATATTTGACCATATGAACATTTTCTCTTGATTTTCAGCTTTATTGTGTTATTGTTACGTGTAGGTTTACTGGTATTCAAGGTTCCTATTGGTTTGGATAATTGACCATATAAAAACTTTCTCTTGATTAACAGCTTTATTGTGTTACTGTTAGGTTTAGGCTTACTCGTATTCAAGGTTCCTATTGTTTGGGTTAAATGACCATATGAACCTTTTTTCTTGATTAACAGCCTTATTGTGTTATTGTTACGTCTAGTCTTACTCGTATTCAAGGTGGCTATTGTTTAGGATAATTGACCATATGAACATTTTCTCTTGATTTTCAGCTTTATTGTGTTATTGTTACGTCTAGGCTTGCTCGTATTCAAGGTTCCTATTGTTTGGTATAATTGGCCATATGAATATTTTCTCTTGATTAACAGCTTTATTGTGTTATTGTTACGTCTTAGCTTACTCGTTTTCAAGGTTTCTATTGTTTCGGATAATTGACCATATGAACATTTTCTCTTGATTAACAGCTTTATTGTGTTATTGTTACGTCTGGGCTTACTCGTATTCAAGGTTCCTATTGTTTGGGATAATTGACCATATGAACATTTTCTCTTGATTAACAGCTTTATTGTGTTTTTGTTACGTCTAGGCTTACTCGTATTCAAGGTTCCTATTGTTTGGGATAGTTGCCAATATGAACATTTTCTCTTGCTTAAATCTTTATTGTCTTTTTGTTACGTCTATTCTTACTCGTATTCAAGGTTCCTATTGTTTGGGATAATTGACCATATGAACATTTTCTCTTGATTAACAGCTTTGTTTTGTTATGGTTACGTCTATGCTTAATCGTATTCATGGTTCCTATTGTTTGGGATAATTGAGCATATGAACATTTTCTCTCAATTAACAGTTTTATTGTGTTACTGTTACGTATATGCTTACTCGTATTCAAGGATCCTATTGGTTTGGATAATTCACCATATGAACATTTTCTTTTGATTAACAGCATTATTGTGTTACTGTTACGTCTAGGCTTACTAGTATTTAAGGTTCCTCTTATTTGGGATAATTGACTATTTGATAAATTTCTCTTGATTAACAGCTTTATTGTGTTACTGTTACGTCTAGGCTTACTAGTATTCACGGTTCCTATTGTTTGGGATAATTGACCATATGAACATTTTCTCTTGATTAACAGTTTTATTGTGTTACTGTTACGTCTAGGCTTACTCGTATTCATGGTTCCTATTGTTTGGGATAATTGACCATATCAACATTTTCTTTTGATTATTAGCTTTATTGTGTTATTGTTACGTCTGGGCTTACTCGTATTCATGGTTCCTATTGTTTGGGATAATTGTCTATATCAACATTTTCTTTTGATTATCAGCTTTATTGTGATATTGTTAGGTCTGGGTTTACACCGTATTCAAGGTTCCTATTGTTTGGGATAATTGACCATATGAACATTTTCTCTTGATTAAATCTTAATTGTGTTATTGTTACGTCTAGCCTTAATAGCATTCAAGGTTCCTATTGTGTGGGATAATTGACCATATGAACATTTTCTCTTGATTAACAACTTTATTGTGTTATTGTTACGCCTAGTCTTACTCGTATTCATGGTTCCTATTGTTTGGGATAATTGACCATATGGACATTTTCTCTTGATTACCAGTTTTATTGTGTTACTGTTACGTCTAGGCTTACTCGTATTCAAGGTTACAATTTTTTGGGATAATTGACCATGTGAACATTTTCTCTTGATTAACAGCTTTATTGTGTTATTGTTACGTGTAGGCTTACTCGTATTCAAGGTTCCTATTGGTTTGGATAATTGACCATATGAACATTTTCTCTTGAATAACAGTTTTATTGTGTTACTGTTGCTTCTAAGCTTACTCGTATTCAAGGTTCCTATTGTTTGGAATAATTGACCATATAAAAAATTTTTCTCTTGATTAACAGCTTTATTGTGTTACTGTTAGGTTTAGGCTTACTCGTATTCAACGTTCCTATTGTTTGGGATAAATGACCATATGAACATTTTTTCTTGATTAAATGCCTTATTGTGTTATTGTTACGTCTAGGCTTACTCGTATTCAAGGTTCCCATTGTTTGGGATAATTGACCATATGAACATTTTCTCTTGATTTTCAGCTTTATTGTGTTATTGTTACGTCTAGGCTTGATCGTATTCAAGGTTCCTATTGTTTGGAATAATTGACCATATGAACATTTTCTCTTTATTAACAGCTTTATTGTGTTATTGTTACCTCTGGGCTTACTCGTTTTCAAGGTTCCTATTGTTTGGGATAATTGACCATATGAACATTTTCTCTTGATTAACAGCTTTATTGTGTTATTGTTACGTCTAGGCTTGCTCGTATTTAAGGTTCCTATTGTTTGGTATAATTGGCCATATGAACATTTTCTCTTGATTAACAGCTTTATTGTGTTATTGTTACGTCTGGGCTTACTCGTATTCATGGTTCCTATTGTTAGGGATAATTGACCATATGAATATTTTCTCTTGATTAACAGCTTTATTGTGTTATTGTTACGTCTAGGCTTGCTCGTATTCAAGGTTCCTATTGTTTGGTATAATTGGCCATATGAACATTTTCTCTTGATTAACAGCTTTATTGTGTTATTGTTACGTCTGGGCTTACTCGTATTCATGGTTCCTATTGTTTGGGATAATTGACCATATGAATATTTTCTCTTGATTAACAGCTTTATTGTGTTATTGTTACGTCTAGGCTTACTCGTATTCAAGGTTCCTATCGTTTGGGATAATTGACCATATCATCATTTTCTCTTGATTTTCAGCTTTATTGTGTTATTGTTACGTCTAGGCTTGCTCGTATTCAAGGTTCCTATTGTTTGGAATAATTGGCCATATGAACATTTTCTCTGGATTAACAGCTTTATTGTGTTATTGTTACGTCTGGGCTTACTCGTATTCATGGTTCCTATTGTTTGGGATAATTGACCATATCAACATTTTCTTTTGATTAAAAGCTTTATTGTGTTACTGTTACGACTAGGCGTACTCGTATTCAAGGTTCCTATTGTTTTGAATAATTGACCATATGAAAATTTTCTCTTGATTAACAGTTTTATTGCGTTATTGTTACGTCTGTGCTTACTCGTATTCAAGGTTCCTATTGTTTGAGATAATTGACCATATGAACATTTTCTCATGATTAACAGCTTTATTGGGATATTGTTACGTCTGGGCTTACTCGTATTCATGGTTCCTATTGTTTGTTATAATTGACCATATCAATATTTTCTTTTGATTATCAGCTTTATTGTGTTGTTGTTACGTCTAGGCTTACTAGTATTCAAGGTTCCTCTTGTTTGGGATAATTGACCATATGAACATTTTCTCTTGATTAACAGCTTTATTGTGTTATTGTTACGTCTAGGCTTACTCGTATTCAAGGTTCCTATTGTTTGAGATATTTGACCATATGAACATTTTCTCTTGATTTTCAGCTTTATTGTGTTATTGTTACGTGTAGGTTTACTGGTATTCAAGGTTCCTATTGGTTTGGATAATTGACCATATAAAAACTTTCTCTTGATTAACAGCTTTATTGTGTTACTGTTAGGTTTAGGCTTACTCGTATTCAAGGTTCCTATTGTTTGGGTTAAATGACCATATAAACCTTTTTTCTTGATTAACAGCCTTATTGTGTTATTGTTACGTCTAGTCTTACTCGTATTCAAGGTGGCTATTGTTTAGGATAATTGACCATATGAACATTTTCTCTTGATTTTCAGCTTTATTGTGTTATTGTTACGTCTAGGCTTGCTCGTATTCAAGGTTCCTATTGTTTGGTATAATTGGCCATATGAATATTTTCTTTTGATTAACAGCTTTATTGTGTTATTGTTACGTCTTAGCTTACTCGTTTTCAAGGTTTCTATTGTTTCGGATAATTGACCATATGAACATTTTCTCTTGATTAACAGCTTTATTGTGTTATTGTTACGTCTGGGCTTACTCGTATTCAAGGTTCCTATTGTTTGGGATAATTGACAATATGAACATTTTCTCTTGATTAACAGCTTTATTGTGTTTTTGTTACGTCTAGGCTTACTCGTATTCAAGGTTCCTATTGTTTGGGATAGTTGCCAATATGAACATTTTCTCTTGCTTAAATCTTTATTGTCTTTTTGTTACGTCTATTCTTACTCGTATTCAAGGTTCCTATTGTTTGGGATAATTGACCATATGAACATTTTCTCTTGATTAACAGCTTTGTTTTGTTATGGTTACGTCTATGCTTAATCGTATTCATGGTTCCTATTGTTTGGGATAATTGAGCATATGAACATTTTCTCTCAATTAACAGTTTTATTGTGTTACTGTTACGTATATGCTTACTCGTATTCAAGGATCCTATTGGTTTGGATAATTCACCATATGAACATTTTCTTTTGATTAACAGCATTATTGTGTTACTGTTACGTCTAGGCTTACTAGTATTTAAGGTTCCTCTTATTTGGGATAATTGACTATTTGATAAATTTCTCTTGATTAACAGCTTTATTGTGTTACTGTTACGTCTAGGCTTACTAGTATTCACGGTTCCTATTGTTTGGGATAATTGACCATATGAACATTTTCTCTTGATTAACAGTTTTATTGTGTTACTGTTACGTCTAGGCTTACTCGTATTCATGGTTCCTATTGTTTGGGATAATTGACCATATCAACATTTTCTTTTGATTATTAGCTTTATTGTGTTATTGTTACGTCTGGGCTTACTCGTATTCATGGTTCCTATTGTTTGGGATAATTGTCTATATCAACATTTTCTTTTGATTATCAGCTTTATTGTGATATTGTTAGGTCTGGGTTTACACCGTATTCAAGGTTCCTATTGTTTGGGATAATTGACCATATGAACATTTTCTCTTGATTAAATCTTAATTGTGTTATTGTTACGTCTAGCCTTAATAGTATTCAAGGTTCCTATTTTTTGGGATAATTGACCATATGAACATTTTCTCTTGATTAACAACTTTATTGTGTTATTGTTACGCCTAGTCTTTCTCGTATTCATGGTTCCTATTGTTTGGGATAATTGACCATATGGACATTTTCTCTTGATTACCAGTTTTATTGTGTTACTGTTACGTCTAGGCTTACTCGTATTCAAGGTTCCAATTTTTTGGGATAATTGACCATGTGAACATTTTCTCTTGATTAACAGCTTTATTGTGTGATTGTTACGTGTAGGCTTACTCGTATTCAAGGTTCCTATTGGTTTGGATAATTGACCATATGAACATTTTCTCTTGAATAACAGTTTTATTGTGTTACTGTTACGTCTAAGCTTACTCGTATTCAAGGTTCCTATTGTTTGGAATAATTGACCATATAAAAAATTTTTCTCTTGATTAACAGCTTTATTGTGTTACTGTTAGGTTTAGGCTTACTCGTATTCAACGTTCCTATTGTTTGGGATAAATGACCATATGAACATTTTTTCTTGATTAAATGCCTTATTGTGTTATTGTTGCGTCTAGGCTTACTCGTATTCAAGGTTCCTATTGTTTCGGATAATTGACCATATGAACATTTTCTCTTGATTTTCAGCTTTATTGTGTTATTGTTACGTCTAGGCTTGATCGTATTCAAGGTTCCTATTGTTTGGAATAATTGACCATATGAACATTTTCTCTTTATTAACAGCTTTATTGTGTTATTGTTACCTCTGGGCTTACTCGATTTCAAGGTTCCTATTGTTTGGGATAATTGACAATATGAACATTTTCTCTTGTTTAACAGCTTTATTGTGTTATTGTTACGTCTAGGCTTACTCGTATTCATTGTTCCTATTGTTTGGGATAATTGACTATAGGAACATTTTCTCTTGATTAATAGCATTATTATGTTATTGTTACGTCTAGGCTTACTCGTATTCAAGGTTTCTATTGTTTGGGATAATTGACCATATGAACATTTTCTCTTGATTAACAGCTTTATTGTGTTATTGTTACGTCTAGGCTTGCTCGTATTCAAGGTTCCTATTGTTTGGTATAATTGGCCATATGAACATTTTCTCTTGATTAACAGCTTTATTGTGTTATTGTTACGTCTGGGCTTACTCGTATTCATGGTTCCTATTGTTTGGGATAATTGACCATATGAATATTTTCTCTTGATTAACAGCTTTATTGTGTTATTGTTACGTCTAGGCTTACTCGTATTCAAGGTTCCTATCGTTTGGGATAATTGACCATATCATCATTTTCTCTTGATTTTCAGCTTTATTGTGTTATTGTTACGTCTAGGCTTGCTCGTATTCAAGGTTCCTATTGTTTGGAATAATTGGCCATATGAACATTTTCTCTGGATTAACAGCTTTATTGTGTTATTGTTACGTCTGGGCTTACTCGTATTCAAGGTTCCTATTGTTTGGGATAATTGACCATATGAACATTTTCTCTTGATTAACAACTTTATTGTGTTATTGTTACGCCTAGTCTTACTCGTATTCATGGTTCCTATTGTTTGGGATAATTGACCATATGGACATTTTCTCTTGATTACCAGTTTTATTGTGTTACTGTTACGTCTAGGCTTACTCGTATTCAAGGTTCCAATTTTTTGGGATAATTGACCATGTGAACATTTTCTCTTGATTAACAGCTTTATTGTGTCATTGTTACGTCTAGGCTTAATCGTATTCAAGGTTCCTATTGTTTGAGATAATTGACCATATGAACAATTTCTCTTGATTTTCAGCTTTATTGTGTTATTGTTACGTGTAGGCTTACTCGTATTCAAGGTTCCTATTGGTTTGGATAATTGACCATATGAACATTTTCTCTTGAATAACAGTTTTATTGTGTTACTGTTACGTCTAAGCTTACTCGTATTCAAGGTTCCTATTGTTTGGAATAATTGACCATATAAAAAATTTCTCTTGATTAACAGCTTTATTGTGTTACTGTTAGGTTTAGGCTTACTCGTATTCAAGGTTCCTATTGTTTGGGATAAATGACCATATGAACATTTTTTTTTGATTAAATGCCTTATTGTGTTATTGTTACGTCTAGGCTTACTTGTATTCAAGGTTCCTATTGTTTGGGATAATTGACCATATGAACATTTTCTCTTGATTTTCAGCTTTATTGTGTTATTGTTACGTCTAGGCTTGATCGTATTCATGGTTCCTATTGTTTGGAATAATTGACCATATAAACATTTTCTCTTGATTAACAGCTTTATTGTGTTATTGTTACCTCTGGTCTTACTCGTTTTCAAGGTTCCTATTGTTTGGGATAATTGACAATATGAACATTTTCTCTTGTTTAACAGCTTTATTGTGTTATTGTTACGTCTAGGCTTACTCGTATTCATTGTTCCTATTGTTTGGGATAATTGACTATAGGGACATTTTCTCTTGATTAATAGCATTCTTGTGTTATTGTTACGTCTAGGCTTACTCGTATTCAAGGTTCCTATTGTTTGGTATAATTGGCCATATGAACATTTTCTCTTGGTTAACAGCTTTATTGTGTTATTGTTACGTATAGGCTTGCTCGTATTCAAGGTTCCTATTGTTTGGTATAATTGGCCATATGAACATTTTCTCTTGATTAACAGCTTTATTGTGTTATTGTTACGTCTGGGCTTACTCGTATTCATGGTTCCTATTGTTTGGAATAATTGACCATATGAATATTTTCTCTTGATTAACAGCTTTATTGTGTTATTTTTACGTCTAGGCTTACTCGTATTCAAGGTTCCTATCGTTTGGGATAATTGACCATATCATCATTTTCTCTTGATTTTCAGCTTTATTGTGTTATTGTTACGTCTAGGCTTGCTCGTATTCAAGGTTCCTATTGGTTTGGATAATTGACCATATGAACATTTTCTCTTGAATAACAGTTTTATTGTGTTACTGTTACGTCTAAGCTTACTCGTATTCAAGGTTCCTATTGTTTGGAATAATTGACCATATAAAAAATTTCTCTTGATTAACAGCTTTATTGTGTTACTGTTAGGTTTAGGCTTACTCGTATTCAAGGTTCCTATTGTTTGGGATAAATGACCATATTAACATTTTTTTTTGATTAAATGCCTTATTGTGTTATTGTTACGTCTAGGCTTACTTGTATTCAAGGTTCCTATTGTTTGGGATAATTGACCATATGAACATTTTCTCTTGATTTTCAGCTTTATTGTGTTATTGTTACGTCTAGGCTTGATCGTATTCATGGTTCCTATTGTTTGGAATAATTGACCATATGAACATTTTCTCTTGATTAACAGCTTTATTGTGTTATTGTTACCTCTGGTCTTACTCGTTTTCAAGGTTCCTATTGTTTGGGATAATTGACAATATGAACATTTTCTCTTGTTTAACAGCTTTATTGTGTTATTGTTACGTCTAGGCTTACTCGTATTCATTGTTCCTATTGTTTGGGATAATTGACTATAGGGACATTTGCTCTTGATTAATAGCATTCTTGTGTTATTGTTACGTCTAGGCTTACTCGTATTCAAGGTTCCTATTGTTTGGTATAATTGGCCATATGAACATTTTCTCTTGATTAACAGCTTTATTGTGTTATTGTTACGTATAGGCTTGCTCGTATTCAAGGTTCCTATTGTTTGGTATAATTGGCCATATGAACATTTTCTCTTGATTAACAGCTTTATTGTGTTATTGTTACGTCTGGGCTTACTCGTATTCATGGTTCCTATTGTTTGGAATAATTGACCATATGAATATTTTCTCTTGATTAACAGCTTTATTGTGTTATTTTTACGTCTAGGCTTACTCGTATTCAAGGTTCCTATCGTTTGGGATAATTGACCATATCATCATTTTCTCTTGATTTTCAGCTTTATTGTGTTATTGTTACGTCTAGGCTTGCTCGTATTCAAGGTTCCTATTGTTTGGAATAATTGGCAATATGAACATTTTCTCTGGATTAACAGCTTTATTGTGTTATTGTTACGTCTGGGCTTACTCGTATTCATGGTTCCTATTGTTTGGGATAATTGACCATATCAACATTTTCTTTTGATTAACAGCTTTATTGTGTTACTGTTACGACTAGGCGTACTCGTATTCAAGGTTCCTATTGTTTTGAATAATTGACCATATGAAAATTTTCTCTTGATTAACAGTTTTATTGGGATATTGTTACGTCTGGGCTTACTCGTATTCATGGTTCCTATTGTTTGTTATAATTGACCATATCAATATTTTCTTTTGATTATCAGCTTTATTGTGTTGTTGTTACGTCTAGGCTTACTAGTATTCGAGGTTCCTCTTGTTTGGGATAATTGACCATATGAACATTTTCTCTTGATTAACAGCTTTATTGTGTTATTGTTACGTCTAGGCTTACTCGTATTCAAGGTTCCTATTGTTTGAGATATTTGACCATATGAACATTTTCTCTTGATTTTCAGCTTTATTGTGTTATTGTTACGTGTAGGTTTACTGGTATTCAAGGTTCCTATTGGTTTGGATAATTGACCTTATGAAGATTTTCTCTTGATTAACAGTTTTATTGTGTTACTGTTACGTCTAGTCTTACTCGTATTCAAGGTGGCTATTGTTTGGAATAATTGGCCATATGAATATTTTCTCTTGATTAACACCTTTATTGTGTTATTGTTACGTCTTAGCTTACTCGTTTTCAAGGTTTCTATTGTTTCGGATAATTGACCATATGAACATTTTCTCTTGATTAACAGCTTTATTGTGTTATTGTTACGTCTGGGCTTACTCGTATTCAAGGTTCCTATTGTTTGGGATAATTGACAATATGAACATTTTCTCTTGATTAACAGCTTTATTGTGTTTTTTTACGTTTAGGCTTACTCGTATTCAAGGTTCCTATTGTTTGGGATAGTTGCCAATATGAACATTTTCTCTTGAATAAATCTTAATTGTCTTTATGTTACGTCTATTCTTACTCGTATTCAAGGTTCCTATTGTTTGGGATAATTGACCATATGAACATTTTCTCTTGATTAACAGCTTTGTTTTGTTATGGTTACGTCTATGCTTAATCGTATTCATGGTTCCTATTGTTTGGGATAATTGAGCATATGAACATTTTCTCTCGATTAACAGTTTTATTGTGTTACTGTTACGTATATGCTTACGCGTATTCAAGGATCCTATTGGCTTGGATAATTCACCATATGAACATTTTCTTTTGATTAACAGCATTATTGTGTTCCTGTTACGTCTAGGCTTACTAGTATTTAAGGTTCCTCTTATTTGGGATAATTGACCATTTGAAAAATTTCTCTTGATTAACAGCTTTATTGTGTTACTGTTACGTCTAGGCTTACTAGTATTCACGGTTCCTATTGTTTGGGATAATTGACCATATGAACATTTTCACTTGATTAACAGCATTATTGTAATATTGTTCCGTCTAGGCTTACTCGTATTCAAGGTTCTTATTGTTTGGGATAATTGACTATAAGATCATTTTCTCTTGATTAACAGCATTATTGTAATATTGTTCCGTCTAGGCTTACTCGTATTCAAGGTTCTTATTGTTTGGGATAATT
>JBAIZL010000003.1:155263428-155278428 GCA_036971475.1 Prosapia bicincta
GGGAGGTTTTGGAGTGTGCTGTGTCTTGTACCGTTATCGAACGTCAATGGAGCTGCACGGGTGATCCTCTATGGGAGAAGCAAATGATGAATTGGAGTATAATTGTGACAAGGCAAAACAAAGCTAGAATATGATAAATCGTAGTGTTTTGGATTGTGCTCAGTAGAATACCGTCTTCAATAGTATACGGTAATGCACGGGCGTGGCTCTACGGGAGTAGAAAGAGTGAATTAGGGTAAATTGTCAGAAGACAATAAAACATTGGAAAATGATCATTTGGGTGAGTTTTAATGGTGCTGAGTCGTTTACCGTAATCGAACGTCAATCTGAATACACGGGTGACCCTCTATGGGAGTAGTAAATGATGAATTGGGGGTATAATTTTGAGAAGGCAAAAAAAACTAGAAAATGATCAATCGGAGTGTTTTGAGGGTGCTGATTCCAACACCATCTACAATAATAAACGGGGATACACGGGTGTGACTCTACGCTAGTAGAAAATTGTTAAATTGGGGTAAAATTGTCAGACGGCAAAAAAATATATATATATATATAATGATCACTCGGGGTGTTTTAATGGTGCTGAGTCTTTTACCGTTATCGAACGTCAATGGGGATATACGGGTGATCCTCTATGGGATTAGCAAATGATGAATTGGAGTATAGACCTAATTGTGAGAAGGCAAAATAAAAGCTAGAAAAAGAGTAAATTGGGGTAAATTCTCAGAAGGCAACAACAACAACAAAAAATAGAAAATGATCACGCGAGAAATTTTGGAGGGTGCTAAGTCCAACACCGGCATTAATATTATACGGGGATGCACGGGTGTGACTCTACGGAATTAGAAAAGGGATGAATTGCGGTTAAATTGTCAGAAGGGAAAAAAAGAATAGAAAATGATCACTCGGGGGGTTTTATTGGTGCTGAGTCTTGTACCGTTAATGGGACGTCAATGGGCATACAAGGGTGATCCTCTATGGGAGTAGCAAATGATAAATTTTAGTTTAAATGTGAGAAGGCAAAACAAAGCTAGAAAATGATCAATCGTAGTGTTTTGGAAGGTGCTTAGTCCAATACCGTCTTCAATATTAAGCGGGGATACAAAGGTGTGCCTCTACGGGACTAGAAAAAGTATGATTTGGGGTAACATTAGCAGAAGACAAAATAACAAGAAAAAATGATCACTCGGGTGTTTTTAATGTTGTTGTCTTATACAGTTATCGAACGTCAATGGCGATGCACGGGTCATGCTCTATGCTAGTAGCAACTGGTGAATTAATGTAAAAATTTCAGAAGGTAAAATAAAGGTAGAATATTATGACTTGTAAAGTGAAAGATTCAACCAAATAAGATTTTATTTTGGTATTTTTATCTTTTGGAGGGAATGAACTAGCTGACGTAAATAGATATTATCATGAAGTAACTATCATGGTCCCTGTCACACGATTAAAACTGATAATACTGAATGATGTGGTCATCCTTCAGAGATCGAAAATAAACATTACACAAACACGTTCATGACGGGTTCGATCCCAGGCGCTAATTGGTCACGTGTTACAATGTATACCGCCATTTCTCCATCTACTTTCAACATACAACCACACGGGACATCTCTTTACAATCAGTTTTGTTTCGGCTACAATAGTACATTGTTGTCTTAGAAATTGTCACATTGATTGTTACAATTCTATTATTTGTTGTTATTTTTAATATGAATTAACGAAATGAAACTTAACAAATTTATTGTTTTTAATAAAAACAAATGTGCACAAATAAATTTAAACCCTCAATTTAAGTCATTTTGTCTATTTAGGTTAGTACACACGGCACTGTCTTATAAAAGGTATTACTCTCTTTGACGTATGTTTGGTAAAAAAGGGAGACACTTGCTAAATCTATGCCTTACGGGTCGCGTTCCTCGTGTCGGGTTCTTCCAGGTCATTGGAAAAAATTAAAATTAATAAATCCACCGCTGCTAGGTTGCTATTTTAAAATTTCCCCGCCCCATTGAAGGTTTTCAGTGCTCTGTCGAGTTTTAGAAATAGTTCTCCAGTTCTGTCAGTAAACATAATGTCATGGTAACAAAAATACGGGAGTGCATGTAGACGATTGTATTGTGAATATCAGCAGGTTAGGTGTAGACCGGTATCCATCGATCATCTGGTTTGGTTACATGTTTTCAAAACCCTCAATATATCTGCAACTAAATGAACGGTTTCATCTTTAACAATATTCAATCTAGATTTCCAAGCGTGCACTGCACGGAATAAAGGCCAAGCACGAATTCAATTTTTTTCTTCTGAATTTCACATTTAATTATCAGTCTTAGAGTTAGTACACTAACTCCTCCTATATCCTTACTTTACGAAAGTACATTTATTCTCATTAAAATTATTTTATCTCATTGAGCTTTCTGCCACAATTTTTAAATTCTATTTCTTTCGTGTTACAATCTTTTAAGAGTTTTTGCAGTTTAAGAACGATTTTGCAGAATTTTTAGACTAATACATCGAATTTTCTTCAACATTTCTTCTTCAGTGTATTAAAAAAATGAAATTTTCAATAATAAGTTTTTACTGCTTGTAAAAAAATAATAAAGGATAAGTAAAGGGTTGGCATAAAGTTTATTTACAGTAAGTTTTTAAAGTTAGGCCTATAGTAGAAAAACAACAAATATTGTATCACCTTTACCTCAGGTAGGTAACCAGAAAAATCTACCTATATTGTACATTGTAAATAAAAGAAGGCTTTTATTTGGTCGGATCCCATCTAATGTTAATTTCTTGTTCACGTAGGCCCATTGAACACATCTATATTTTATAGGTTCAAAAGAGCACAAATTACCATTTTCGGATAAAAAAATTAAACATTGAAATAATAGTATTTCTGTATTTACGACATCCAAATGTAACAAAAAAACTGTTTTATTTTTCTGTGAGCATATGCTTTAAAAGGGTGCATATAGTATTCTAACAAGGAGTAAAATTTTCACGAAGATATGACTTTTTAGTGCCAATACCAATAAGTATAAACATTTCACCAAGATAAGGGCAAAACATTTTAGGTATTTATTCAAGGATTCGTGTATCATAGGTGGTTTTGTGCCAATAAAACTAGAGTGCAGTTCAGGCGGTTTAGGCAATGGTAAATATACTTCTTTACTTCTCTAGATCTCTCTAGATCTCTAAAGAATATAATATTATGTAAGGATATAGTTCTTCCCAATGTATATTGCATTGTAGCTAGGCATCAGGGTGAAAAACGATTTCGGTAAGCAATGTACTACATCTATTTTATTTATCCACCATATTTGATTTGTCATAAGTTATTATAGGAACAATTGAGTTTGAGTAAAGACTTATTTTTTCTAAAAGTTCCTCTTTAACTACATTCAATTTTCCTGGTAGTCGTTGTTGCCAGGTTAAAAAATTTATTTAATTCCTCCCTTAGGTATGTTCCTAAAGGATGACATTTCACCTTGATTGTGCTGTTACTTTCATCAAGACAGGTCAAATGCACCTGAAAATATATCTGATAAGTTTTAAGTATATTTTAATCTTCTTCTTTAATTCTATCTTTAGCCGTATCCCTCCTGGTATCTACAATTTGATTTATTATTATTATGGTGAAAAACTTAACAAATATTTTGACGAATATAGCTGAGGAAACAGTCTTCAAAAACTAGCTGTAAAATAGCGTTATGCAGAGTAACATAATGAAATTAGTCACTATGATGGTATTTCTTGTTAAAAAAACAAGACGTAAAAGATAATGACTGTTTTGTAGGTTTTTTTCACTTTAAAAAATCTCTCCGTTCTTCGGTCGACATGTTACATACATTTTTATAGTTAGTATCAGAATGATTTTAGTTAGTTCGGCTGTGTCTGATCTCAAGACAAAGTCTGCTAATACTCAATCACTTCTCAAAACTGTCTCTTTTGTTTATATATTTTACGATTTCTACCACTAGCAATACCAGTTAATAAATAACTCCTAATTACAAACTTAATATTTCAATTTGAGTATTCTCTATTTTTCGTTCATAGAAAATTACTTAAGTTGAACAACCCTAACCAAGAGCTTATAAAACGTTTTGTAGTCAATCTTTAGACGTTGATAATAAATATTTAATACCGATGATCACGGTAATTTTTCACTATACTTCAGATTTACTGATAATCTCGTTTTATTTTTATGGTAGGCGAACAAAAAGACTATCTACGATCAAAACATGGGGCGTCCTGATAAAGAACACAACGGGCATCGGCTTTTTTTTAACTATAATTGCCGACACTTATTATGGGATTTATATCGTATGGTATCCCCGCAAGCAAGAATCAGTACAGTAGTCTTGAAGAGCCAAGCAACATTAATTTATGCATATACTGTAATCAATAAAGCTACGTATTTTGTGCATTCTTAATTATAGTATTAGGGTTCATTAGAACTCCTGTTTTTTTCTAGTGTACAGGAAGCTATTTCCGTGTAATCCAAGTTTTTGGTAATCCGACGGTGTCTCGGTCCCATCTACCTCGAATTATCCATGCACTACTGTATTTGTTTCCGTACCAATGATCACCGTACTTGAAACAGTTTTTCATGCAACTCTAAAGTGAGTGAATATCTCATAGACATTAAAGTTACTCTTGGGACTAGAATATCGAGGATAAACATAATAGATTTATTACATTGCTTACCGAAAACGTTTTGATTCCTAGCTACACTGCTATATACATTGGGAAGAACTATATCCTGACATATAATCTCCAGAGATGTAGAAATAAAGAATTTTAAATATTTACCATTGCTTAAACCGCCTGAACTGGTTTCTAGTTTAATTAGCATATTAACACCTATGATACATGTATCCTTAAATAAGTACTTAAAATGTTTTGCTCTTATGGTCATAGAATGTGTGTATATATCTACGTGTTCTTTGTTATCTACATTATTTATATCTTTCAAACTATTTTAAAATATTTTGGATGAAAAAAATATATATAACGTTATTATTGATAAAACTTATGTTGTATGGCCTATAAATAACGCTAGTTCTTTAATACCTTGGTCATTCATTTGGAAGAGTTGAGATATTGTTGCCAAGTGTTTCATTAGAGTCCTCGATGTAAGTACTTCAGGAATTTGTAAACATGCTATTTTAGCATGCTTTCGTAAAACTTTATAAACAATTATGGGGTTACTGGTATTTGTGTTTGCAAACACGCTAATGTTATCGTCAAGAACGGAATTATTTCTTGAACTTATTAGCATATAAATATAAAATAATAATATTAAAAAAATCTCATAAAAATTGACACTCGGTAGTTTTTGAGACTGTACCACTCCCCTTATATTACATCTGTCAATTCCTTTGAACATAACTGTTGTTTCGCTGGAAAGGACATACAGCTGTGGATTCGCGACCTTATCTTGGAGAGAACTATGCTAAGTATTTACAGACACAATTGTAATATGTAAACATAAACAGCCGACACTCCGAAAGCCATTCTGACGTGTTTGTTTACTCGATGACACACCAAACGTATCTTAATGTTCCGGTCAATGCATCTCATACTTTTCCCTTGGGGCTCTTAGATACTATAGGATCGATTAAGTATTTATTTTTTAATTTAACTTACTTTTCAAATTAATTGTCATAGCATCTCTATCCGATTTTAAGAATCTAAAAGTGACTATTTGCTGTATATTGTTACAATTTGGTAACATTGCAAACATGTTAACACTAGTCTGCAACACATATATTACCAGATGTAACACTTAATATGCCCTACGCCATATATATTCACTAAATGTTAATACCAATGTATTCAATAAACATATTAATAGAATAAAACATAGACTACCAGCGGCTAAAGTCGAGGATATAAACAAATGATTCCGTCTTTATACGACCATTTTGACGTTGGGAGAATACCATAAATTTAAGTTTACGCCGTATGTAAATGAGAGGAAGGGATGGAAAGATAGAATGCAGAAAGTCAGTTTTTCGGGCCTTCGTCCACGAGAGTACTTGTGGAGTGCGAGCCTTTATCTTTGTTTGGCTTGGACCTATGTTTGTTTACACCAGACAGCCTGATATCGTAATATAAACTGACAACACACGCACAGATGTCATTTAGGTTCTTGTTTGTATACAATACAGAGATTAACGATGGATGATTCAGTATTTATTAACAACTATTTCAATTACCGTCCTGCAATTTCTGTCACAATACTACTGCCGTTGTAGCTCACAGGCACGAAATGTCTAAGTGTGATTTATTGTGTGGTTTAACAATTTATCTTGCATTTACTTTATAAAAATTGTTTTTGAATATTCTGATTGCCTGTGCCTAGTAGGGTAAACGTAGTTTTATGAGATCAGTTATATAATATTTACTAATTGAAAACTGTAGTAAATAAAACCTACAGATTTTAGCGCAGTTTAGTTAAAAATACTTATAATCGCACGATAATTAACATACACTAATTATTTCTTGTTCACTGATTGTACACACTTAACTTTATATACAAGATATCATTTG
Organism: Prosapia bicincta; assembly: GCA_036971475.1. Lineage (NCBI taxonomy): Eukaryota > Metazoa > Arthropoda > Insecta > Hemiptera > Cercopidae > Prosapia > Prosapia bicincta. The sequence continues at coordinate 155,269,975 of JBAIZL010000003.1, forward strand.
ACACATTATAAGCTTTATTTATGGAAACTGGCATTAGAAATAATAACTCAATTTTGACAGCAGTATTTACACAGTGGCTCAGAACATTCTAGACATATTGGCTGTACAAAGACATCTTACAAAGGGTAACTAGTCTTTCTATTTTTTGTTGCTGGACAAATTCTACATTGCTTAAAACAATTTATCTGTACAAATAGAAAAATTTGTAAATTTCTGGAGGTTGCAGTTTTTTGAAATCATTTTCATCGTCTGATGCACTTCGTTGAGATTCGGTATCATGATCGAAAAAGTACCGAAGAGGAGTACTTTCGCTCATGATACCGAATTTCAGATCAACCATCCTTCTTTTAGAAGAACCCTAACCTTTTGCTCAATTACTTCTTCACTCTGTTGCACAATTCTCCTATTCTCTTTGATGCCTTCTAAACGTTGGTCATTAGATACAGCACCTGAATCACTGTCTTCTTCGGCTAATGCTGATGATCAGGCACGATGACGGTAGTTTAAGGTTTAGCTTAGAATTTGTAGATATTGGCATAATAGGTTTACTGGATATATAAGCTGATAAAGATAAGTCGATGAAATGATGTGGGTCAACAAATTCTCTTTGTCGTTTATTCTAAGTTGTATAAAGGTTGAACAAATATAAGGTCTACTTATTTATATTTTTATTAAATTTACGGTTATAGTAGAATTTTTGTCATTTACGGATGGTTCAAAAGTCATTCCGCTGCCCCCGCTAACGATACCATCCTTTTTAAAAGAACAAAAGATAATAACACAAAAAGAGATGAAAATTAATTACCGGAATTAGATATCTAAATAGTCTAAGTAAAATTGGAAAGAAAATATATGACAATTAGGTAGACAAAATACATTTAAAAAAAAAATTAAATAAAAAATTTAATTTTTATAAAATTATCAATTTGGGACAAACGATTAACTTTTTAAGTTGAATCTTTCAAGCATACAGTCTTTAAAATTCTTAAAGCACATGGACAGGCTGCATTGAAACACTGCTTCAAATTATAAAGATTAGTTTGACAGACATGACGTAAACAAACGTGCTAGAACTACTATCGGAGTGCCGCCTGTTTATGTTTTCATATCACAAACATTTCTGTAAATAGTTGTAGCATAACTTCTGTCCAAGACAAGGTCGCGAACCCGACTCTTTCTGTAGGTAATGTTGCATAGTTGGAAACATGCCAATTTCGGGCGATTTATTGTCAATGGGATATATACCCCAAATCACCCCTTAGTGATTCCTGACGAATCACCACCCCGTACATCCCCGACGAATTTTGATAAGAAGGGACTAGAACCTTCGAAAATCCTCGAATGCGCATTTTTGGGCAATATTTTAGATTCTGACAAGTTTTACCTCAATTCACCCACAGCGACACCCGCAGTCCCTTCCTGGATTGTGCATGGCCAACTTCGGTGCTAGGATTAGACTCAGCATTATTAAAAACCCCGAGTGATCATTTTATAACGATCTCTTAGCCTCTGACCTTTTTACCCCAATTCTCCCTTTGCTACTCCCGTAGAGCCCACACCCGTCCAGCCCTGGTGTCTTTCGATGACGGTATTGAATTCAGCATCCTGAAAAGCCCTAAGGCAGTTATTTATCTGAAAATTTCAACCCAAATTATCCCTTTGGTTCTTGTGTAGAACCATCGCAGTACATATCCGGCGACGGCATTCAATTCAGCCTCCTCAAAAACCCCCGAGTGGTAAACTTCAAGTAAATTTTTGACTTTTGACATTTTTACCCCAAAACATCCCTTTGGCACTCACGTAGAGTCACATACGTCCATCCCTGGTGACTTTCGAGGACGCCATTGAGTTCAGCACGCCCGTCTAGATGACGTCATTGAATTTAGCATCCTCAGAAACCCCCGAACGGCTTTTTTCCCGCGATTCTTGGGCACCTGATATTTTGACCCTAATTCAACCCCTTTGGTGCATGGGTTTAGCCTCAACAGTACATCCCCGGAGCCTTTCGATGACGGCATTGAATTCAGCATCCTCAAAAACCTCTGAGCGGATATTTTCCAGGGATTTTTTGGCTTGTGACATTTTCACCCCAATTCACACCTTTGGTACTCGCGTGGAACCACACCAATACATAGCCGGTGACGGCATTGAATTCCGCCTCATCATAATTCCCCGAGTTGTTATTTTCTAGTAATTTTTTGACTTTTGACATTTCTACCACAAATCATCCCTTTGGCACTCACGTAGAGTATCATCTGTCCATCCCCGGTGACTTTCGGTGGCGGAATTGAATTTAGCATCCTCAAAAACCCCCGAGTGATTATGTTCCAGCGATTTTTTGACTTTTGACTTTTTCACCTCAATTCACCCCTTTGGTACTCGCGTGGAACCACATCAGTGCATCCCCGGCGACTTTCGGTGAGGGCATTAAATTCCGCCTTACCAAAAACACCCGAGTGGATATTTTCTACTTATTTTTTGACTTTTGACTTTTTTACCCCAAATGATTTTTTACCCCTTTGGTACTTACGTAGAGTCACATCCGGTCCATCCCCGGTGACTCTAGATGACGCAATTGAATTTAGCATCCCCAAAAACCCCCAAACGGTAATTATCCCGCGATTCTTAGGCATCTGACATTTTTACCCTAATTCAACCCCTTTGGTACATGGGTTTAGCCTCACAAGTAGATCCCCGGGGACTTCCGATGACGGCATTGAATTCAGCATCCTCGAAAACCCCCGAGCGGATATTTTTCAGCGATTTTCTGACCTCTGACATTCTCACCCCAATTCACCCCTTTGGTACTCTCGTGGAACCACACCAATGCATTCCCGGTGACATTCGGTGACGATATTGAATTCCGCCTCATCAAAACTCCCCGAGTTGTTATTTTCTAGTATTTTTTTTACTTTTGACATTTCTGCCCCAAATCATCCCTTTGGCACTCACGTAGAATATCATCTGTCCAACCCCGGTGACTTTCGATGGTGGAATTGAATTCAGCATCCTCAAAAACCCCCCGAGTGGTTATGTTCCAGAGATTTTTTAACTTCTGACATTTTCACCCCAATTCACCCCTTTCGTACTCGCGTGGAACCATACCAGTGCATCCCCGGCGACTTTCGGTGACGGCATTGAATTCCGCCTTACCAAAATCCCCGAGTGGTTATTTTCTAGTTATTTTATGACTTTTGACTTTTTTACCCCAAATCATCCCTTTGGTACTTACGTAGAGTTACATCCGGTTCATCCCCGGTGACTCTAGATGACGCTATTGCATTTAGCATCCTCAAAAATCCCCCGAACGGTCAATAACCCATGATTCTTAGGCATCTGACATTTTTACCCTAATTCAACCCCTTTGGTACATGGGTTTAGCCTCACCAGTACATCCCCGGAGACTTTTGATGACGGCATTGGATTCAGCATACTCAAAAACCCCCGAGTGGTCACTTTCCAGCGATTCTTTGTCCAATTCAAATACTGTATATACATTACGTAGTACGATTGATATCTATGTGGATGCCAGCAATGTTGCCAAGTTTGTGGCTGCCATAATATTAGGGAATGGTTGAAATATACAGTAAATTTATATACAGGAAGCGACCATGCTGCCCCTGGCGGAAATGTTACAAACTTGTGATATACAAATCCCGTTCACTCTGCTATCAATACGAGTACCGTTTGGTTATTACAAATTATTTTTTAAAAATTCAGAACGACCATAGAACTTCGAAATACAGTATAACTCCAATAAAACACTTCTTTTTACACTTATTGACATAATTTTTATTTCGATTATTGTCAAAGGGTGTTACATTATCATGGATTACTAAGTGGCAGCCGTATACGGCTGCCACAAGTACCCGGCTGCCAGTTTGAATGCAAAATGACCAATGTATGGTCTCCGTATTGTTAGCAGGCTGTATATATATATATAAATATGTATATATACATATATATATATATATATATATATATATATATATTCTTTTTGTTTAAATATGTGTCAATATTTGTATTTAAAACCAATTTACTTGGACGTTTTGTTAACGTGTTTTAAAGTATAACCTCGTACTACTTAGTCAAGTACCTAAATGAGGATGAAAATATTTTACGTCAAACTAGTGTAGCTCACATCCCATATCTTCTGGTAGTTGAACACCCCGGTGATTCTTAAACTGTGCCGATAACCTTGAAACAGAGATTCTAGACCTTGAAACACTAGCCTTGATAAAACTACATACTCGAGTATCTTGTATCAGGAAAAAGTAAAATATATCGCGATCAAATAATTTTTACAGATTTAATTTATTGTTTGAAAGACAAGAGGTACAAACATTCTGATATAATAAACACACTTTGATACTGATATAAAACATATTTATATACATAAACAATAATTATATCATTTAGGTAAGCATGTTTTGTAATATATCGTTAAATAAATTTACAAGTGAGACAAATTAGAGAGCGATATTACAAGAAGAAATTTATATTGTAATGAACGGAAGAATACTTCCACAAATTATCTCCAAAGAAAATAAGTGCAAACTAACGACCTCTTCTCAACTAAACGATTCTACATTCTTCAGATATTTATATTACTCTTGTCACGTTTTCCTCACTAAACCCGAAGAGATGAAGTCCCAATCAAGGAATACCTTGTTCGTTCCCAGTAATTACGCATTTCCTAGAAGTTGACATTTTTTTACAAAACGAAAACCTTGCAACTACCCTGCAGTATTTATAACATCTAATTTCTTTTAAATATGTTATCGCATGGGAATAAAATAAAACAGTACATTTTACAATATCTAAAGTTTTGATAAATATATTACCAATTATTATTATTCATGTTTATTTAAAATACAATTAAACATATCGCATTTCTTATTAAATATGCTGTTATAAACAAAATGCAAACAAAAATTCGTAGGATTCTTTTACAAAAACGCATGCGTTTTGTCACCCAAGGCTGCAATTAGTGTCTAACTCAAATGAAGCAGTTCCCGAATGCCCTCCTGCAAAAATCTAGTTTTACTTTTTCATTATTTTCATATAAATTTTAAATAATTAATAAGCATTTTACACTAAATGTACAATACTATTTAAATACACCACAACCTATAAACTTTTTCCTTTAAAAAAAAACATGCAAAACATTTTGAACTAAATTTTATATTTTTTAAAGTATAAATAAATCTTTTATTGCTGGATAAATTGTAATATAACCACGATATATACATATATATATATATATATATATATATATATATATATATATATATATATATATATATAGTTCCGTTTCAAGTACTAGAAATATCACTCGTTAAAATATCTCTCTTTACGGTCTTCTATATGTTAAATCTACGTTACATGTGCATACTAGACTGCAGCTTGTGATGTTGCTTTCATCTCATCTAGCTGCGTTTACATACAAGACGTTTCCTGGCCATTGGTAAATAGAAATGCATGGTTCAAAAGCGATCCTGCACCGTGTAACTCTAGCTAACAACTCACCCCGGCTTTGTTATACATCAGCAACGTAACACTTCCACAAATACTTCATCTTCGTGAGCGAAGCTTGCAAACATAGAACCAGTTCCTGACGATTGCAAAATACTTATATCAACTAATACTAAATGATTCAATATAATAACCTGTGGCATACAAAATGATACTTTTCTGTTGTCCTTTAATATTTACAGCTAATAAGGTAAAGATATGTTTAACTCTTACACACAGATATTGTTAATAAACTAAAACATCCAATCCTACAAAAGTAAAGTAATCATCTAATAATACAATTTTCAACATTCAAAATCGTTCAACTCTTCATTCAAAATAGTTTGCATAGTTATGTTTTATGTAATGGATAATGATGAGTAAAACTTGACAACTTTATGTAAATCTACGACAATTTGTCGTATTTATATTCATTCTTGAAATGTCATTCGAAAGAAATCATGGTACTCTAAGGGCATTTTTGTATAATTAAATTGGTGAAATAAAAGGTATTATAAATATTTCCAAGATGTTTCTATTGTAAGAATGTTTTATCAGGTGGGCAGAATAGAAACTTGACTGTTTATTTCTGTTGGTTTCTGTCGAGTCTATTACCATTAGACGTTTTGTAACCTTTGTTCATTCATTTGTTCTATGGTACCGGATTATTGGGATTTTTAATAGATTTAATAAAAAGTAGTGAGTTATTGAAACTTTCAAATGAATGTTTTACAGCGAATGACACATGGTTCTTCAACCTCATATTTTCTCATCCCAGCTGTTTAAATGACCTTTTAAATTCTGTTGAGACCCCTATTCAAGAATAAACCTAAGACATAAGATTCGGCTTTTACAAAAAAAAAAAAAAAAAAAAAAAAAAAAAAAAAAAAAAAAAAATATATGTATATATATATATATATATATATATATATATATATATAGCAACCAGATGGTGAGTTATTGCCTCACAAACACTTCAACACTATTGGATTTCAATGATTGCTTCAATTAGTTGCACAAACAAACATTATGATAAGGACTTTTTTCGTAATTTTAAATAAACACTTATATTTAGAAAATGGGAAAGGGGGAGTAAGTATTGAAAAAGAGAAGTAGGTGAGAGAAATTTTTCATTTCCAATATCTAAGACCATAACTTGGTTTGAAGAGGTATTTGATGCTGGGGACTATGATATTCCGTCTGATGCTGAGTTTAATTTAATTTTTAATGCTAAACCTGCGTATAGAGTTAACTATTAAAAGCACTCTAATGAAACTAGATTTAGCTTGATATTTAATGTATTTCATATCACAGCTAGAGTAAGTAAACTATACGATTAGTTAACGTCACAGAAACTAAGAAAATTGAATTTAAAGGAAGTATTCTATGTATCGAAATCTTCAACGCTCATATTCTTAAAATTATGTTTTCGTTTATAATCCCTTTATGCTCAAAGTTGTTCAAGTGTTTATTAATTTCTTCCATTCAAAATATATTTTTAAACTATAATATGATCTCTTGGGATTTGTTTTGAATGACGATCTTTAATTATTATAATAAACTAATTAATCCTTTAGTGAAACTAAATGTTCGGTAAGTAAAATATTATATAAACGGCATTGTTGTCGTATTAAATCTATAACTCTTCTGAAAACCTTTCAATAATTTTTATTGTTACAGCTAACAATAAATTACTAGAATATTAAAATTTCCATTAAAACATTATAAGTTAATTAGAAAATAAATTTAAAAAACATATGTATCTACAGTCAAGTATATCTAACTTAAATTTCCACTTTAATTTTTAATGCTATTAGTTTAAAACTAAGTAATAATTTAGTTTTAACCTGCTTGTACGACAAATTGTTAATTATTTTAAAATATAAACAGAGTTGTAATAGTAACGAATAAATTGTTGCAGAATAGAATTGATTCCACTCATCGTTATTAAAACCGCTGTATCTAAACTTGCAGTCGACTTCCCTAAGAGTCAAGTCGACAGAAGCTTAGAGTCTAAAATGTATTATTGTATTTGTCTCTGTAATGCTCGTCGTGTTAAAAATGCTGATAATAAATGACTACAGATTTGTATTTTCCTTATAACGAAGGGTTTTATCTGTTTGTATCTAGTTATAAACAAATTTGTAGTAATGGCTTGTCGTAAATTATTAAAACTACTGTTTAAACAAATTTTTAAAGAAGAAAGTTTCTGTTGAGAAAAACATTTTTTTTTTAATAACCTGGCAAGAGCAAATCCCGAAGTAGTATTTTTTAAATTGAGACGGGACCTGTTTCAAAAGTATGGATTAGTCGAACATTCAAAAAATAGACCAGTAACATTCAAAAAATTAATATCAAAGTAATAATTGTTAGGGGAAAATAATTCCCTTACAAAATAAAACTGCAATAAAAACCCAACAACCTAAGACTAGGACCACATTTTGTAATGAAACGTTTAACGAATTTCAACTTGTATTTAAATGTAAGAAATACCGTTTCTCGTCATATTATATCACAACAAACAGCTTAATGAACACATATTCCAAAATCGAGGTTAATTGCAAGATGAAGCAAGAAGTTTTAAGTTTCTGAGGCCACCATTTCCTCATTCAAACTTCAGAATTCCAATTCAACGCTAAATGAGTAATTTATTTCGGTTTCTTTGATTGTAAATTTCAAATAATTCTTGTTCATATACAGTGATACAATCATGTCCAGGTAGTTTCTAGGTATGATTCATTTCGGATACCCTACAATGCACTGTAATTAATTGTAAGTACTGTGAGCATTACATAAAGTGAATGTATGTATAATATAAAAATACCATCAGATTACGCTAAACGTTTTAAATTAATTGTGAATTTATTATTGTTGTTGAAGGGATTTTTTTCATTCACTAAAAGGACGTTGGCACGAACGAATTCAATTTAGGAGATAGAA
>JBAIZL010000003.1:155283428-155284483 GCA_036971475.1 Prosapia bicincta
AGAAAATTGACAGATATGAGAAAAATATCTAGAGTCTTCCTCCATAATTTTTTCATTATTATTAATAAAATGCATTGTTTTTATTTTGATGTACATACCTCCTAGGATTAATATCAATCACTATTTACAGTTATAAATTCAAAAGATACTGTAGTATCGTCTAAAGTAAACTTGCAACATATTTCATACTTCTAATATTTGTTTTTTGTAATTTATGTTTGTTAGTGTTTACCATTAGCTCAGTGTAAATTACACAGTAATATATAGTGTTTTGAAAGAATATATTACAACATAAAACTTTTCCTTGTGCTATTAAACATTCAGTAGACCTTAAACATATTTTTAGCCTAATAAAAATTACAAACTCCTGGTTTTACTAAAATAACTTGTAAGCACCTCCTAACTTAGAAACCCAATATTCACTGCTTGTTGCAAATATCTAATAATTTAACAAAAGCTATTCTGTTAAACCGATAGAATTTAAAGTTAAAGCAACATCAACGTATTCAAGAAAGTATGTGAGATGTGTGTTTATTTGGAACGAAAAACAAAAATGATACAATATTAATATTCTACAAAAACACATTAAAAAATATTTCCTGAATAAAAAGTCATGTAGGCAAAACAAAAACCCGTTTTTCAATAATTAAATGAATATAAATGATTGCTTTAGAAAAATTGTAGTACTGCAATACACTCTTTCTCTCTCTTTCTCTCTCTCTCTCTCTCTCTCTCTCTCTCTCTCTCTCTCTCTCTCTCTCTCTCTCTCTCTCTCTCTCTCTCTCTCTCTCTCTCTCTCTATATATATATATATATATATATATATATATATATATATATATATATATATATATATATATATATATACATATATATATATATATATATATATATATATATATATATATATATATATATATGTATATATATATATATATATATATATATATATATATATATATATATATATATATATATATATATATATGTATATATATATATATATATATATATATATATGTATATATATATATATATATATATATATATATATA